>CANUEY010610924.1:0-44977 GCA_948099555.1 Croton setiger
CACACACCACACACACCCCCTCAATATTTATAAATATATTATATATTTGATAAATAAATAAAAAAAAAAAAAAAATATAAATATTATATATATATATATATATATATATATATATATATATATATATATATATATATATATATATATGTATATATATATATAATAAAAATAAGCAAAACTTAAGACATTGATGTGACTAATGTTACATTTATTTTGATTTAATAAATAATAATTATAATTATAATCTCATTTTAAGATATAAAATTAGGTAATATTTTTTTTATCCCACGTCGTTAAATTAGAAATAATAAAGATTGAGACAATGATATGCATATATTGAGTTATCGAATCAATATAATTTGTGATTTTAATTTTTTTTAGTTTTTAAGATAAGTTTAACTAAAATTGTTGTTGATTCATTTATCTAAAATTTTGTGTCTCTTGGGAACTTGGAGTTGAAGAATTTTTTTTTGCCAGTAAAATTAAGAAAAATTGTGTAAGGAGTGGCTTATTGTAGCTATTTGGACAAATTTTTGGACAAATTTAGTGAACCTAAATATATAAGTTAAGTTATGAGATATTTGATTAATAACTGTGGAGAATTAATTAATAAAGAAATTATTAGAGTAATAGTGAATTTATTATCTAAATGATACCTGTATGAATAAATTTAATTGATAAATCAAATCAAACCAAAATCATAGTTAACCGATTTGTTAGTTTAGTTCTGGTTAATCAAATTAAATTTAGCATCAATAACAAGAATATAAAATGAGTTAAAACGTGCAATGTACACTAAAAATAATAGATCTACCAACACACGCATTCATGGTTGTATCAAATTTAGGGTTTATTCGGAAGAACAAATGAAAAAGATAAACATTGAAATAATGATACTTCTTAGTCCTTAAAGTTTATTAATGTTTTCAATTAATTTTTTTATCCATAACATGATTAATTGTTGTCAAACAATAATTTATTATTTTGATATATATTTTTATTATTGTAAAAATATAATCAATCAATTATAACGAAAAAATGATAATATGAATCAGCGCATAAAAAAAAACTAGTTTACCATAAAATTCACTTAAAAAAATTGTCATGGACAAAAAATTGAGAAATAGAGAAAATAGAAAGACAAAGTTCAAACCACAGACATTTAAGTGGAATATATTATAAACATAGGGACTAAAAAGTAAAAGGCAATCTGCCATGGGAAAGAACAAGTGAAACCAAACAGCCCAGTTTTCAGTTTAACTTTTCTGTTTTACAGACAGTGAATTTTTAAGTTGATTAATTTTTCCAAGAGAAAAACTAAAAAGAGAGTCAATACTTGTGACTGGGACCCAGGAATACACTACCCAGATTCAAGCTTAGGCATGAAAAACACCAAAGTTTTCCATACGCTGTGGCCCATCTGATCCCCCCCAAAAAAAACACACCAAGAACATCATCTTTCTTAATATCCATTAATTAACTTAATTACCACTTAATATTTACTGCTTGCTGCTGATTGTCTGCTTACCACTGCATGCACTCAGATTCTCTAAGAATAAAGCTAATTTAATTTGATTGATTATCATAAAAATCTAATATCTATCACACCCATGATGGTGATGAGGATGATTAGAACACCAGGCACCAGGTTTAAAATCTTCCAAAAAAAACACCCGAAAAAGAAAAGAAAGGAAGAGAGATGATGATTGAATGAAAAGAAATGGAGGACGCTGGTGCACGCATGAAAAGAATCTTCTAAAGTTCATTTTTTTTTTGGGTTTTCCCCAGAAATCCCAAGAACTTAAAAAGAATTATAAATAAACATAAAATGAGTATATTTATGTAGTATATTATAAACTTTTAGAACAAGGTAACATGATGTTGTTGTTGTTTGTTGGGTTTTTAATGTCCGAATCTTGTGGCAAAAAGTCTAATGCACAAACACACAAACACCCATTTGCATTCGTTTGTGATTTTGAAAAGCTACCCAATCAAATGTGAAACAAAAGCCCCAAAAGCTTCGATTTTTGTTTTTTAATTTTTAAACTTATATTATTTGATGAGATGAAATGATTTGTTTTTGGTTTATTTCGAAAAAGGAAAAGATGATTTCAAAATACGATTTTAAATTAATGTGATTGTTGTTTTTTTTTTGACCCGATTGGGCGTAGAAACTGTAGTAAAAAACTGACACTTTCCTGAACCAAAAGGGAGTCTTTGATTGATTGTCAATTACAAACATTTACTAGTCGTATTTTCAATTTATTTATTGCGTGACTCTATTTTGTGGATGATTTTTTATTTCTTTAACTAAGTTTTTGTTTTTGGTTTGGTTCGGTGCGTGAGGGGAGATTTTTTATATGAGAAAGAAAGAAATGTCCTTTCGGGTTTTCTTGAGATTTCTCTATTACTAGTCCTATTTAGGGTTCCTTAACTTTACTCTTGTTGTTCTCTATTGTTTTCCGATTTTGTATATTGTGTTGCTTCAGTTATGGGTATTCGTGTTTAATTCTTAATTTTGCTTCTTGGAACTCATTTGGGTTTTTATATTCTTAGATTTCTTCTTCTCATCTAAGTTTTTGATGTTCTTCATTCTCAGACTGTTTTTTAGTCTGATTTAAGGGTTCGTGCTTAATCTGCTGCAAATTTTGTGGCTTTTGGTGGGTTATTGATCCAAGATCCATAGATTTTCCTGCAAATTGTAGGGTTCTGTTTTTGATTTGATTATATTGAGGTGGTTAGGTTCTGGAGGCATTGCCGTCAGTAGTTTTGCTCTTTTAGGAAGGTGTAATTCTTTTATTTTTTAAAATATATTGAGGGTCTTGGCATGTATGCATGATGTTTCATGCTCAAGGTCCTTCAAGGAATCATTGCAGTCTCCTTGCTGTCTTCAGTAGCAAAACCTCTGATAGCAAGCAGAAGCAGCCTGCTTATGGTGATAAGCCCATATACCCTTGCCCTGAGCTTGTGTCTTCTGGGCGTCTTGAGGTACTCCTTTGTTTCCATGGCTCTGTATATTCCTTTCTAAAACTTTCTATAGCATTTATTTATTGTCTGTGAAAATGTAGGTCCAGTCAATGGCTAGTCCAGCCACTGATGAATTCCAGAGAGTGATTCAGTCTTCAGAGCCCAATATTGTGTACTTGCAAGGAAAAGTTACTGAAGATGGTGAAGAAATTGGTTCTCTGAGATGGGGAGATGTTGACTTGTCCATTCCAGAGGCATTATGCGATTTATTTGGTTCCACATTGCCTGCCACGGTGAGTGGTGGTTGTCAGATTTTTAATTTCTTTCTGGCCTATATACTTTATGTTGTGAAGGCGAATAACTTTGATGATGGTTCTATAATTATATGCTGCAGTCACCAATGATTGGTGGAAATATTCATTTATGTTCTGTTTATAGGCATTTTAATTGACTGGTGCACTTGCTTTCTTAAAACTTCAGTCCATAGTTCTGGAAGCAGGGAAGTTAGAGAGACTGAATTCTTAACAGGAAACGCATTGTTGATTTATTTATCTACTTTCCTCCTGTTTTGATGAGGTTGATTTGATAAATAGAAGCTGTTTATTACTTGCTTAATTACTGGAGGTACTTCGCATGTTGATCCAGTTAGTTTTTCCTCAGAAGAAATACTATACGAAGCATTGAAATATAACAGATATCCAGATTTTTAGCTTTATCAACTCACGATTGCTAATAATAAATCTTTTTGCTTACCCCAGGGGTATATGAGGCTAATGTTATTTGGCATTATTTGTAGCATTTGAACTAATTTACTATCAAATGCTTGCACAGGTTTATTTAGAGATTCCAAATGGTGAAAAGTTAGCTGAGGCACTTCATTCCAAGGTAATACATATGTATGTGCATTTGTATGTAGTATTTTAATTTCTGAGGTAATGGTTGCCTTGGCCAACGAAGACGTACGTTACAAAACATCTTGATGGAGTTGTTATTCAAGTTCAATGACAAAATGCTATTCCAAGGAGGAAATGTTCCAATCATTTATATCTAATAATATTTCTTGTGAAGAATTGTTGATCTGGGTTTTTTACTCATGGCAGGGAGTTCCATACGTCATTTATTGGAAGAATGCACTTTCATTTTATGCAGCTTCTCACTTTCGACATGCTTTTTTCTCTGTGGTACAAAGGTATGATCATCTATGTTTACGTTGAAACTTACCATATGAAATTTATTTTCTTTCTGCTTTATATCATTAGAGTCTCTTAAATTTTTTCACTGATTAATATTTTGACACAAGCATGAAAGCATTTTTGGTAAGGATATAAGGAATTTTCTTGCTATTATTTGTCTGTTGGCGCTGGATGCTCTTGAAAAAAAGTTCCTTGGACCTTGTGAGTTTAATATTTGTATCGATGATAGGTTATCCTGTAGGAGGCTGCATTATCTAGGATGGTTTTTATGGCATGCCCTTTGTTGATTTGTTTAAATAACAGTTCCATGCTTTTTGTTTACAGTTCTTGCAGTCATACGTGTGATGCATTCCAACTTGCTCATGCATCATTTAGGCTCTACTGTGTACAAAACAACAATCTTATAACTTCAAATGGCCAGAAAGTTAGTGGTAAACCTGGACCAAGATTGCTTGGGGATCAACCGAAGATTGACATCAACTTACCTGAGGCAGATGTTCAGGATGAAGAAAGTTCTTCTGGAAATCTTCCTGCCATAAAGATATATGATGATGATGTGACCTTGCGGTTTCTTGTTTGTGGACCACCATGCACGCTGGCAAGTTTATTGCATAAATCTTATATTTATATATTTTAATTTTATATCTTGTTGCTTGGTTCAAGAGATCAATATTCTTCTCAGATGTGTACTGATTACCAGTTGCATTATTTTCAGGATGCCTGTTTATTGGGCTCTTTGGAGGATGGGTTAAATGCTCTCTTAAACATTGAAGTAAGTTCAGTTTTGTTCAGATCAGCGTCTTTATTTACAGCGTTGAAACGTTTACCTTTAAGAACATAAATAAGCTTGTATTGAATTTGAAGCCAACACGTTACATGTTCATTATTTTTTGACTTTTGTTTCTATCCCAAGTATATAATCCATTAACTCTTGAATTTTCAGTATCTAAATTTGCATCAAATTATTGATCAATCTAATTAATTGCCACGACCAAGTTGCTAAAATTCAATGCTTTGCTACTATATATTATTTGTATTTTATAGTCTTATTTCTTATATTTACTGTCATTGTCTTTTTACAGGTTCGTGGGAGTAAGCTTCATAACCGAACAAGGTACCCAATGATTTTCCTTGTTTCTTATTTGGATCCATTGTTTATAATGCTGCTTTTCTTTCTGTTGAGTGGACCATCATCATTAACTGTCATCATTTTAGCAATATACACCACATTTTGAACATTTTTTTTCTTTTCTTTTTAATTGTTCCATTATTCATTGCTTACAAATTCCATTTTCATTTGCAGTGCTCCACCTCCTCCTTTGCAGGCAGGGACATTTTCTCGTGGTGTAGTTACCATGCGATGTGATTTATCAACCTGTAGTTCAGCTCATATATCTCTTTTAGTTTCTGGGAGTGCACAAACCTGTTTTAATGATCAGGTGAGGGTACTTTTTCTTTTGAAGAATATTTGACTGTCTGCTTGCTTCTTATTCCGGTCTGGCTGTTCAATGCTTTTATCATCTTCTCACCTTGATTTATAAAATGGTAATGCTATCTTAGCTCTGTTTCTGGGTTGTGGTTTTGGCCTCAGCTTTTGGAGAATCATATCAAGAATGAACTTATTGAGAACTGTCAGCTTGTCCATGCATTGCCTAGTTCAGAGGAAAGCAAATTGCCTGCTTCCGAGCCACGGAAGTCTGCGTCCATTGCCTGTGGGGCTAGTGTCTTTGAAGTTTGCTTGAAAGTTCCCATGTGGGCTTCGCAGGTGAAGTCTCTTAGACTTCTTCATGCTTTTTTGAATCGAGAACTTGCTTTGATGGTTAAAAAAATTTTGTTTGATACGGGTTGATGGAAATTACGATGTTGGTGATTGGCTGCAAGAAAGTTATTTTAGTTGAAGGGATCATCTTCTGTTTTATGAGGTGTAATGAACATTGTGAATTATTCTTTGGTTTAAGCCTATCTCTCTTATGAATGCTTTTGCAGGTTTTGCGACAACTTGCCCCTGACGTGTCCTACCGCAGCTTAGTTATGCTGGGAATTGCTAGTATTCAAGGATTATCAGTGGCTTCTTTCGAAAAAGACGATGCAGAACGGTTCCTTTTCTTTTTTGGCAATCAAGGGAAAGAGCTCTATACAAACAATTCTACCCTTGCCAAGCCGCCTAGCTGGTTGATACCTCCTCCACCTTGCCGAAAAAGAGCAGAGCCATGCAGAGAAATTAAACCATTCACTTCCTATGGCTTTGAACAAGAAAATGGAGGAAGTGTTAGACAAAAACTGAATGTTGCTGCTATGAGGCCAATCCCTCATACACGGCGTCATAAGATGTTGCCCTTCTCGGGATTTGCAGAGGGTGAAAGATATGATGGAGATCAAGGAAAGCCTATTTTGCCAGTTGCTCCTGTCAAGCATGCAGCTGGGCCAGCTCCTGCATCACATCGGAAATCTCTGTCAAGCTCTTACCAGGCTCAGCAGATTATTTCTCTCAATCCATTGCCTTTAAAGAAGCATGGTTGTGGCAGAGCACCTATACAAGTTTGCTCAGAGGTAAAAGTAGTTTTTGATTTCTGAAATTGCTGAATACTTCCGTTATATTGTTTTACACACATCCTTTGTATGCATGGACATGTTTTAGGATTAGTCTGGTTTTGTTTCGACTTTGTTTTATATGCATGTTTAAACATTTCTCTTCTTTTCTATGTGCACATCCAATGACTGTTATTTGACCCGTCATATAAGAAGGCTTGTGGAAAGTATGTGTTTTAAAGTAGTAACATAAGATTCTCAGACAAAATAAACATTTTTGCTGGCATGGAGATGCAATGTTGCAATTTAATGACAAGGAGCTTTTGGAATCTGCATCAGGTTTCTTTTTCTAATATCCTGCCCCCAATTATTTATTCCTTGCAGGAGGAGTTTTTGAGGGATGTAATGCAGTTCTTGGTCCTCCGGGGACATACTCGCCTTGTTCCTCAAGGTGGATTGGCTGAATTTCCTGATGCTATTCTCAATGCAAAACGCCTAGACCTTTTCAACTTGTATAGAGAGGTAAGCTCTTTGATGTGCTATATTAGATGGAAACCTTTCCAGATTTTTAGTATGAAAAAGTGGGTAAAAAATGGTTTTTCAGGTCGTATCAAGAGGAGGCTTTCATGTCGGTAATGGTATCAACTGGAAAGGACAAGTTTTCTCAAAGATGCGCAATCATACATTGACCAATAGAATGACCGTACGATGCCCTTCTTATTCTTAGTTTTCCTTTTAGTAGATTTTGCATCAATTCTTTTGTGTGATGCCCCCATGAGTCCTCTTGCATTTTCATGTGATTTACTTGTTGATTTTTGGAAATTTCTCTTTATGTGTTGCCCCAAGTGGTGGTTATAGCTAGTTGAAAATTTCATACTAAGAAAAGCTTTATTTCAAGTGAAGGTAATGCGTGGTTTCACTCGTTGCAAAAACTGAAAACTTGGGGTTTTCCAAATCGGGTCCAACCACCTGATTTGAGACCATGATGTACCATTTTTAATTGAAAATTGAACAATTTTCACATTAAAACTGTTAAAATAGTGAATGTTCTAGTCTAGGTTGGGCTGTAAGATGAACAGCTCTACTGCAAGCAGGGAACTGCTTTCTCTCTTTATAGCATTTCGGAATTGACCTAATGCTTTTGTTTTGCTCAATGGTTAGGGCGTTGGCAACACGTTGAAAAGACATTATGAAACATATCTTTTAGAATATGAGTTGGCCCATGACGATGTTGATGGAGAATGTTGCTTGTTGTGTCACAGGTTTACTCTCTCTCTCTCTCTCTCTCTCTCACTTTCTTGTTATCTTTCGGTCGATTTACGTATAGTACCAGATACTAACAACAGTTTTCATGCGGAGCAGTAGCGCCGCTGGTGATTGGGTGAACTGTATGATATGTGGCGAATGGGCTCACTTCGGCTGTGACAGGAGGCAGGGTCTCGGGGCCTTCAAGGTAGTTTTTGGATAATTGCTTAGTGTAATCAGTTAAGCTATGGATCAGTCTTTTTCCTTGCGTTTAGTGATCATCAAATGATCTTTTTGTCTTTCCAATGGCAGGATTACGCGAAGACAGATGGACTTGATTACATTTGTCCGCATTGCAATATGGCAAATTTCAAAAAGAAATCCCAGAAAACAAGCAATGGTTATTAACAAAGGCATTAGGCTGCTGATGACTACTTGACCAGTATTATTAGTCTCCTTTCATTTTCTTCTGTTTCTTTAATCTTCTCTTCATATTATGATTATGATTATGATTATTATTTATTATAAGAGAAGTAGCAATGTAATTAGTGTATTGTATCCAAAAATCCCCCCATTGTTGTCACCATATAGATCATTAGGCCATGAAGAGAAAGGGCCCCCCAATTTTCCCCCTACATCTATCTTTTGTACTCTGGAAAGAGCCATTTCGAGGAAGAGCAATTGTAGAATATAATTTTACTTTTTCAAAAGAAATTAGTTTAACCAGGTAGGAGGTCTTTTTCTTTACTAGATTTAGGATTATATGCAAATTCAATGAAGCAGAAGGGGATGTGTTGTGCTAATTTTTCATTTTTATCTTTCCCTTTGAGAAATTTAAATTGCGATTCTAATACTTGAAATTTGGGAAAAGATTTGATACAAATTTCACTTTATTTCCTAATACTTTAAATTTGGGTATTTCTTGTTCTATTTTATTTGTTAAAAAAGTTTTAGTATTTATTTACAATATTATTATGATTTTTTACTTTTGAAAAAGATTTACAATTTTTTAGTAATTCTCTCAGTACATAATCTCAAAATATAAAGCATTTATCCTATTTGACTTTTTTCTGAAACTTATTTATAATCTCACGATAAGTTTAGGTTAGGTTTATTGTGAATATTATGGTAGGATTCGATTCTTGATTTAATAATTATGGGTGTTAGTAGCACCATTTGTTGTATCTTTTAAAAATATAAAAGAATATTATTTTAAACAATTGAAATATAGGCAATTTATATTAGTGTTTAACTACATTTTATCTAATTTTCATATTAATTTTTCGTAATTTAAAATGTGAATAATGTGCACAATAATTTGAAGAGTTCATTTACAACTTTTTGACATGCTGTAAAATATTAAATACTATTTTGGACTAAAATATAAATTGTATGTACTTATAATTAAGTTTTTCAAAATAATATAATTTAAAAAAAAAAAAATCTCAGCACCATGGTGCTGTACATTTTGTCTTTCTGTTTTTGGGTAACTATTTGCAGAAGAATTCAGTTCTGAGTTGTATTTGGTGGGGACTTGGAGTTTGGTTATTCAGTCCCCAATCCTCCTGTAAAGTGAAGTGGGGCAACGGAATCTTAATTCATTCTTGCAGAATCAATTTAGAGGGGAAATAAATAAATGCTTTGAACAGAATGATTAAAATGCTCTTTCAAGATGACTTGACGGTTGATGCTTCATAAACCCACCAAATCTATTGGTCCACATATTCGTTCAAATAATCTCTTGAAAGAAAAAAAAAAAAAGAATATTCTTATTTGACTCTTTTAACAGTCTGCTATAGTGCTACTACCTCAACAGTGCTTCGAAAATGAGCCTATGAACTAAACAACATTAATGCAATTTGTCTGGTTTAAATTCTCTGCCATAATTAATTTTTGCCTTCCCTTGCTCCACAATCATGGTGCTTTTGCTGCCATTGCTTTCGGGGCTACTTTGATTAGTGAAGTTGAATTTCTTCTTCTCCTGCGACGGATTTTCAGCTGGCTTTCCATTGGATATAGCATTAGCAAGAGCAATGGGCATGAGGCAGAGGCCTTTGCTCTGAAGATACTGTATGGCTGCAGTCACATTGGATTCCAAAAGTCTCAGCACTTCTAGCTCAAATGCAATTTGGTCTGGAGATGAAGAACCTTCTGCTCCCATACTAGCTGATTGTGAGAGTGAAAGACTCTTGGAGCCCTAAAAATACGGCCACATGATGCGTTTATTATTCGCACAGAAAGTTTTGATCAAAGTTACTATAATTTGTTTCTGAAAAAATAGTTTACCTCAGTTTGACCATCTGTGATGAGGGGAATGACTGCTCCTGCTGCTCCTAGCCTACTCATGCTAAGTACCTGCTAAATAAGCCTATAACTTAGTTATAAGGACAATTCCTGAAGAATTTGTCAGGACCAACCATTATCATACCTTCACTTGAAGCTGAAGAAATTTGACATACTCTATGATCTCATCAAGCATGGATGCCTTGTCAATCTGCAAATCATTTGCTACTCTCACTGAAAACTCAAGCAGCGGTTACGCAATAAATATAGCTGCAGAACCAAATGAAGACTGTAGTACCTTACTAGAATTAGGTACAAGCTCTTGTAGATTCTTCATCCTTTCAGCAATTTTTTCCCTCCGAAGCTGTACTTGCATGATTTTGTTTGATAGAAAAGGAACCATCAATTTAAATCTATACATCAGAATTAGTTTTGAACTAAAATATTCATACGATAATGAGAATGACTAACTCTCTCCGCTATGCTATGTGGATCAGTAGCCTGTCCACGACGCGCCCTTACACGAGTCTTTCCCGTTCCATTGCTGTCACCAGCAGGAGCAGCTGATGTAGTCTGCAATTCAATATGATAAATAAATTGCATTTCAGAAACAGTATGAGAATTTGCATTTATAAATTGGCAAGCGAAAATAAATCTGATAGTACCTGAGATAGAAATGGTACTCCATTAGATGCCATTGTTGTACTGGACCCAGCTAAGAGAGAAGAAACAGGATAATTATGTAAATCTTTCTTGTCCTGCAACATCACATGCAAAAAGAAAATCCAAAATGACTGTTAATTCTTAGCTGTAGAGAACCAAGTTACAAAAAATTCCATCCAATCCAACTACAAATTATTGAAGAATAGAACATTTTCTGTTTCCTTTCAATTTCTCATTCTCTAATGATAAAATTCTGAAATAGCAAAACAAAATTGACAATATGCAAAACAGACAATTGTAATAAAAACTCAATTTGTTAAAATGAAAGCTCATAAATATACCTCTGAGGTGACTGTTTCAGGCAACTTATTAAGTTGCAGAATTTGATCCATACTAACATATCTCTTCCCCATAAAATCTGTTTCATCACTGAACTGCTGCTGCTGCATTGTATCTTGTCCCATCGCGGCCGAGATAGAGGAAGAAACAGTCCCAGAAGGCCAAAATTGTGGAGATGTTGTTAGATTTTGCATAGCATTTCCATTGTATCCAACATCAGTACCTGCTTCATCAACCAACTGAGGCTCCTTTGGATAACTAAGATCCATCGAACCTAATGTAGGAACACCTGTACCATATTGTAAACCCATGTTTCCAATTCCAAATCTTAAACAGCCATTCAAAATTGGGGAAGATGTAGTATTATTCCAATTTTGACCTTCTTTTGCATCTCCATGATTACTCCATAATGAGGAAGACAAATTATAATTAGTACTATTATTAATGTATTCTTCCATAATAATCAATCAAAATAAAATGTTTCAGTGAATTTCCCTATGCTCAGCTAAGCTTCTCAAGTTGAATCAGATCTCAAGAACTGCAAATGGAAATCCACAAATATCATTAGAAACATGTATACAAAATAACAGAAAAAAAGGAGTTCAATTTAGTTTGAATATTAAGCAATTCATGATTAGAACATAAACATTAAACTAGTGAGAAAGAGTAGCAGTGTCAGTACTCATAAATAAGAAAAAGCTTTAGTTTCTTTTTTGGCTTGTAGAGCATCAGCATCCAGTGAGAAAGAAGGAAGGAACAAAAGTAGTTTGGCTTTTTAGCAATGAAACCGCTCTTTTTTAATTTTTTTTTTTAAAAAGCAAAAGCTTATTTTTCAAATTTATTATTATTGTTATTCTCTTTCATAGTATTTTTAATCAACGTGTCAATTTCAAATTAAGCCACGTCATCACGATTCTTCTTTTTCGCCCTCATTTTTCGTCGTTAGGCAGAACGTTGCAATCAGCGTTTACAAAATGCCGTCACTGACCTCTGCTTCTCCGATTACTTTTCGGGTTATGCCCTTATTAGAAAAATTATGGAAAAACAAAGTACGTGGGCATTTTGGTCAATAAAAATATAAGACGATTCTATCCGCCGGATAAAGCGGGAAGTTACTGTTTCTTTTGAAATTAAGTGGTTCTACAGTTTGCCTTATAATGGCGGAATTGACCTCCACAAATTTGGATTTAGGATTGTTTAGTAATTGAATGAATAAATATCCAATGTGGGCTTCATGGGGCTCAAATCCTATACAGTCAAGCCAAGCCAAATTAACCTGTTAAGCTTAACAGCTTAAATTTGACTAAATTAAAGCTACATTTCTATCTTATTCTGCACAATCAAATTTTAATATCCACAAAAATAGTAATTATATTCGATAGTGACCTCTTTTATATTAAATAAAAATTATATAAAATAAATTACTTCACTCTCCTATCCTATCGACAAAATTGTTCCTTTTTGTTTTTATAATAAATATAAAAATTTTCTTACTAGCGGTAAATTCACCATATTAACTACGAAATTTCACATTATTCACGAGTTATATTTAAAGACTCCTTTCATTTCAGTAAAAATTATTGTAACTAAAATTCTTTTACAGCGGAATCAAATAACATTTCATGCTAAACTAAAGAGCATACTAACTGCATATACTCAACTAAAACAAAGGCAATTTTTACTAATAATCATAAACTATTGACTGAGTTCACTTCGCGAGTTGCGACATCATAACAATGGACTGTGCAGAGATTTCCAGAAACAGCAAATAGAAAATATAACAGCTAACATAATGGAGTTAAGTTAAGTTAATTGAGCAGGGTGGTTTCAAATGAGAGCCATAGTCCTCAACTGCAGGAGGAGGTAGTGTCTTTTGACGAATTAATACTTGCAGCGCTTACAGTAATGATTGCTACCCATTTGAGTACTTCCACAGGTGTAACAGAAGGAAGCTTTACACCTATTACAATTCCACACATCACAAAGTTATTCCCATCTTAATTTATATCATAATTTGAATGCAACACAAATTACAATCTATATTCTTAATCGAATTAGCTGCAAGTTTACTAATCAGAAAAGAAGTATACTGATATCGACCTCAAAAGAAATAATGATAAGATCAGTTACCCTCTGTTCCTGCAGAAACATTTAATCTGACAAACGGGGAACAAGATCGAAATTTAATTTTGTTGGTTCAAAATCTCAATTTGCAGCTATATTCAAGCTAATTGAAGTCTTCAACAGCAGTTTGTTTCATAAAAATAGATAGAAGCAAGCCAGAAACACATAAAAGCTAGTAAATGAAATCATGCATATTATTTTATGTCCTGGAATAAATAATCAATTCTACTTTTCAACCAAAATTTTAGTGGAAATACTGGATATAGATAAACAATGCTTTACCAGTATCAGTAAAACCTGATTTCTGAAGCAGGGTAAACTTACAACATTTATTTTACACAAACTATACAGTACATGAAGCAATTTGCTTGTTAAATATCATTTTCATATTCAACATTTATGTTTTCAGTACTTCATAATTCAGGAGGTTTATGACAAATACCAATATGCAACTTACTGAATCTGCTTCAGATTAGAATTCAATAGATGAGTTGCAAGTAATCAGTAATAACCGAATGAAAATGCGAAAAAATGACATACTGAACTTGTATGTGAAGTTACCAACCTCACTAATCACTATCAACAATTCAGATGGAAAGTAATATTTCAAGTGTGAATGTAATATGCTCTCTAAGATATGTCTTGTAATGTCTATGGTTGCCAGCAAGCCTCCCTAGGAAATATACAAGGAAATATGATCGAACAAACTAGAGTGAACATTGTACTAAAATGAATTACATTAAGTCTAAGTTCATTATTTGTCACTAAACATAGACTGCACCTTATGAATATTATAAATCTTAGGAAGCTTGGTTACTGTCTATCTACCTCAAGTGTGCTCAAGCTTGGTTACTATCTATCTTAGGAAAGCTTATTATTGCTCAGAAACCTTAAAACTCAATGTTTACCATCCCAGAGCTTTAAAGAGATGAGTTTGTAAAGACAGCTTCACAACCACCATACTTAAATATTAAATCGCCTCACTCAAATCATGAATAAAATAATTAAGGTGGCTAATAAACAATCAAACAAAACCAATAAGAATAAAAAAAAAAAAAAAAACATTTGATAATTTGAGAGAGCACCCGACTCAAACATGAAAAAGGAATAAAACAGAAAGAAGTTAAAAAAAATTACCTGCATAACATATATCTGCAACCTTGAGTCTTCTCAACAAAGATCCTACAATTTGGGCATCTTCTCCACTGCTTATCCTTTGCCAATTTCATTAACATAATATCTTCCCTTTCCCTCTCATCCTTATACAATTTCTGGAACTCATGGCACTCAATTCCTGAATGCCATGCTACCTTACATTGTGCACAAAATAGTCTCCTACAATTAGGGCACTCTGATTCTCTCACAACCTCTCCTCCATCATCAACCAACATAGCAGAGCAATCTTTATAAGGACAATAAAATTTTTCAGACGCAAGAATCAGAGCTTCACATAAAGCATTACCCCATCTATCGAACACTTCCTTAGGAAGAATTGAACGACAGTACTCGGGCTCCAGTAATCCTACACAGCCTGAAACAAGACAAGGAATTTTGCTTATATTGTCTTGCAATTTGGATGCCACGTATTTAGCCATGCAATCTGCACAGTAAGAGTGAGTGCAGCCTTTGATGGTAAACGATTCATCAGGACTTTTGGGTTCAACGCATATTTCACAGATGAATTGGCTGTCGTTTTGGGATTTTGAAGACTGCCCATTTTCACTCGCGGAATTTCCAAAACGATCTCTGTCTCTCTTAAAACTGGTATAACCAGGTTTGAAGTCCAGTACCCTAATATCATCATCATCATCACCAAAAAAGTAGTGATCTTGGGATAAATCAACGAAATTTTCGTGCTCGATGGGTTTGATGGCGGATTTCAGGGAAGCCATGATTGCCATATAGAGGTCTCTTTCTTCACAGTACTTCTCAACAGATATTGCAGATCCCATTGTGCTGCCCTCGTATGATGAGGGTGAATAATAAAACACAGAATCATCAACATTATCTAAGTACACAATCTCTTCCGCCACAGCCTTAGATTTCTCCAATTTTGGCTTCTTCCTTGATCGTCGATGCTCCTGTTGTTGTGGAGATGGTGGGGGGTTTGGGTTGTGGTGGGGTTCTGTGCTGACCCCAATTTGTGGGATTTCCATTGCAATATTGGAAGACCCAGTGGACCTTCGGTGTGCAGAATCCTGGTTACGAGGAGGTCCTGCAGGAGGAGAAAGCAATTTGAATTTTGTACCTGTTTGATCTTCTGATTTCAGACGACTATTCATTTTTTTTCTTCAGCAGGGACATTAAGCACTAAAAAGCTTCATGTACTCTTCTTTCGAATTCCCTGTCTTTTATCCTTCCATTTATAGTAGACATGGCTATAATTGGTCCGCCGGATCACCATGGCAAGCTAGTTAATCGGCAGGCTCTCCACGATTAATCCACGGTTGGACTGATTATTTTATTTTATTTTAATTTTTTTAAAAAAATGTTAACCGGGGTTCAAATGTACGATTCGGACAGTTCCGGTTTAATACGATACACAGTTCGTAAATAGTTTGAAACTTAACCGGACCGTCCCTAACAGTTTCAGTTACAGTTTGAACGGTTTCGATTTAATAACGAGCCGGATCGGTTAGTTACCGGGCCGAAACCGACAGGCCAAACTAACCCGTGGCCATGTCTAATTTATAGTCTATGAAATTGGTTTTCAAGTAGTTATAATCTGTAAAAATATTTATCTTTATTGTTCCATGAATATTTGTAATTCACTTGAAGGAGAAGGTCAATTGGGTTTGCACCATTTCTCATAAAAAAAATAGTAGTAATCTTGATTCATAGTAATAATATAACATGTTTGTATTCCTATCACCCTATCCATATTTACAATTGCACTCCATATTTCTATTGGTATCTTCAATTTACTGCCACCTGCTCCCTTAATATTTTGAGAATCTAGATATTTAAGATATATTTTTTTTAAGAAACTTAATTCTAGTTTATATATATTATAAATTTTGAAGATTATTGTTGTCATTAAAAAATTAATTATTTTATCAAGTGTTTGGCATAAATAGTTCGTCTCTGTAATGAAAATTTGATCATTGTAAATTGAAAAAATACTTATTGTAAACAATTTATCTTCTAACGGACTAATCTAGTACGAGCATAATTAGTCTTAGTCTAATAGATTAGGAACACATGTGGTTTATTCAAAAATAAAAAATTTAATTATTTCACTCATATGAATGTTTAATTCATATAACTGACGAAAAAATTAAGAAAATGGTAATCAAAGGATTAACAAGAATAATAGTAGCATAATTGAAAAATGTTGTATGTTCTGATATTAGAGGGACTAATTAATAAAGTATGTAATACCTCAAAAACTTTAGTTTGGATTATATAAGCAGTACTCAAAATGTCTCAAGAAAAACTTATTATAAGTTTTAAGTAAATGCCATAAATAGATGTACAATAAGCAATAATAAATAAAGAGTGTTTGAATAAATGAAATATAAAGCAACTTGCACAAAAACATATATAAGCGTGAGATGCTGTGTAAAAATGCAATACAAAATCTTATTAAAACAATATAAATATAAAAAGAACATTAAAGTTGTACAAAAAGAAAATATTTTTTTTCTTAGTTATTATACTACATAAATTAACTTTTATAATTCAATAATTTTTAGGGTGAACCCATTAATTATAGAAGCAATTAAGTTAATACCAAAAGTATACAAATAACGATGAATTTAGGATATGCAGGTTATAAATTATGTACATGTGTTTGAGTTACACACCAAAATCCAGCGTTAACTTGTTCGAAGTTTTAATAATTTTAGGTGCTAAAAATGATCCTTCTCCAAATTTAGGTGTTAAATTATACATTTGACAGCTCCTTTTTCCAATAAAAGTCAGTAGGAGCTTGGTGAGTAAGTAAAACCTTTTTTCCGATCTCTGAGAAAAGCAAATGAAAAGTGTTTATTGAGGTTGTGTTGTTTGTTGGAAGGCAGTCAATAGCTACTGGGCAAAGGCAAACAAAATTCCATTTTAACCATTTTCTTTAGAATTAGAAGTTTGGACCATTGAATCTTTGCCCAAAGGACATATAAATATAATTATCTGCGGTTAATAGGGGCATTTACACATGTATTACTTTTTAAGAAATTTATTAGCTCCATGCCATATTAGTTTAGAAATTACATTTTTATTTTATATTAGTTAACCTAAATCAAAATATTCCAAAATAGCCCCTAAATATATTCGTATAAATATGTCAATTTCAGTCGATAATTTTAAAATTTTCAAAAATGTCATCAAAATTTTTGAAAAATGATAGCCACCTCTGTTAAATGATTTTTTTTGCTACTTTCATCAGAAAAATCAATTAATTAGTTCAAACTGTTCAATATAAATTAATAAATTTTTATACAATAATATTAGTATTGCCTTGTATTGAACGATGAATCTTTAATTTAATGAAAAATAATAAATTAGTTTTAGAAGTTGTATAATTTTGTAGAATTATTCACTAAGTTCATCCAAAATTTTGTAAGATAATTTCCAAAATTCAGATTTACATTTTTAAATTAGCAATTTTAAAAAGGGGAGATACTTCAATTTCTAAGGTAATAGATAGTATTAGATTGAAATCAAATTAAAAAAATATTTAATTTATAAGTCTTGAAATGCTGGTTTCTCTCATGAAAAGCAACAAGAGAACAAAGGTGAGAACCTATAAATTTTATTACAAAAGACTGAAACTAAGACACAATCATCCATATTAATCAAGAAGCAAAACAGATTAAAAAGCTTTCATAGTCATGGATGGTGAATAAGCTAAATTCAAACCAAACCTACTACATCATTTGGCTTTGCCTCGATAAAACCAAAACTTCACATTCCAAAATTACTAATAACATCTCCTAACTGGCGGTTACTATTCAAAAAGCCTTTTGAGTATAATAATTCTAAGCATTTACATCAAATTAAAACAAACTCATGTACAAATATTGTGTGAAATCGTAAGAACTTGTACATAAATTCAAGACTTACACTTGGGGCAAACATGAGAAGTAGTGCTTGATTGAGCGCCACATTTGTAACAGAATGCATATCCACACCTATTTACCAAACCAATCAAACTTTTATTCATCAACCAAGTATTATTAATTGCTTTAATAGCGTTTAAGTTGTTTCTACTAAATGTTTACAAAACGAAAAAACTATTTCATTAATTGTTACAAAAGCTAAATTTTAGCATTTGATAGCTCAAAACGACTTTAAAAACTGTTGAAAAAAAAATTAAAATATAACTCTTGTGAGACATATTATTTTTTATTGAGTTGAATATGTTTGGGTTGCATAGGAATCAAACAATTTCAACAGTCAATAACAGATTATTGAATAAAAAATTGGAAGAAAGGCAGACATCTATATTATAAAAATGAGCAATGGGTAAGTTTCATATGTGGATTATGCTCTTCATGACAACTGAAGATTCAAAACTTGTAACGCACAAACACGGCAAAGAAGATGTGGAATTTAGGATAAGACAAACAAGAATATTCTTATAGATATCTTTAACAGTAAAGACCACAAAATTCAACCCTCGACTTGCTTCAAAAATCATGAACTTGTTGAATTGGCTGAACTTCATTGTTATATAAATTCATGAGAAAAAAATAAGCAATTCTCAAAATTTAGTACTAGTTCTTAATATATCAGAAACAAGGTAGTTTGAGCATATAATAAAAAGGTTAGAAAAACAGACCTGCATTTCATATAGAAGCAGCCAATTGATTTTTCCACATAAAATTTGCACTTTGGACACATTTTCCACTTCTTCCTCTTAGCAAGATCAATCAACATCTTATCAGCACCTTGCTTCTTCAATTTCTGAAACTTTTTACAACTGAGCTCAGAATGCCAAGAAACCTTACACTTGACACAAAATCCTCTTTTGCAAGCAGGGCAAATTGACTCTGTATCTTTAGCATCCACTGGTATGTCATTAATCAGAAGGGCAGAGCAATCCATATAAGGACAGTAAAACCTTTTAGACCCATCAATCAGAGACTCACATAAAGCAATGCCCCATCTATGAAACAGGGTCTCTGGAAGGATTTGGCGGCAGAAATCAGGGTCTAAGACTCCATTACAGTCTGATACAGGGCAACAAACGTATACAACATTATCATCAAGCTTGGAAGCAACATATCTAACAATACAGTTAGTACAGTAGAAGTGCGTGCAGCCCTTGAAATTGAAGGAGTCATCTAAAACCTTTCTCTCTATACAGATTTCACAAACGAAAATTGGGGAATCAGAATTTTCAGTTTGGGAATCAAAACACTGTAACACCTCTTGATTAGTTTCTGGGTATTGATGATCTAATTTACCTTCTTCTGGCGTTGTGAAAAATGACTTGGGTGTGAAGAAGACGTCGCCGTCATCATCATCCTCATTAATGCTTTTCGTGTTCAAAAACCCATCGTTAAGTTTGTTCTTAATCGGTAACAAAGAAACCACCTTATTACCCATAGTTTGCTTTGATCGAAACTCTGATTCCTACTTAAAAAAGACAGTTGAATCGAAAAGCACCGGTCACTTGCAAGTTTCCACCGCCTGGCTTTTCAGTTGTATTTCAGATTCTAAACAGGAAGTAAAAACAGGTGTAATATTGAGCCGTCAGACTAAATGAATCACTGACATTTGTAATAGATCAAACGCCATGTAAAGGTAGAAAACAAGAAAGAAGAAATTGCTGAGGTAGGAATTGTTAACTTTGGCTTTTCTTTCCCAAATAGACGATTAGATTACTGAAGCCTTACTTTATTACAACAAACAAGCCAATAGAATGGTTTAGGCTTACAACAGATAATTCTTAAAATACCAAAAGTAAACCGATTTGCTTTCAATAATTATTATTTAATTTCATAGTTCGTCGCTTAATCAACATGGAAATCGCAACCATTGGGTTGCCAATTACATACGTCAGCCTCTGAAGTATTATTCGCCAGTCTCCACAACTGCAAATTGCAATGACCTTAGCATTTGTGTTAAAGCTTGAAAATTTCAGGAATTATGAGTGAGTTATACAAAAAGTACAGAGCTTTTGAATAATATTCATTAAATTAATGACGGCCCACCAACTAAATCAGTCTAATTTGCAAAAAAGCAGGTAATTTACTCCTCATAAATATAGAAATTATATGAACATGTACGTATATTTACATTATGAACATTAATGAAAATTTGACATGTACGTATATTTACATTATGAACATTAATGAAATTTGACATGTACATATTGAGTTGTCAATCCCATGAACTTGCCATAAAACATAAGGTCCAATAGACTATATAAGTTGAGGAGAAAGCAAGTGAAAGAGAAGTTTAGTTGTTATTGAGACTTAAGAATTCACTATCCACATGACATCGACACAGCACGTAATAGCAACTAAAACCTCAAACTTGAAAAGAGGTCTTCAAGTGCAGTATATAATGGCTGGGCAGCTTTTGGTCTTTCCACATTACCCAGCAGAATGTCATTTGTAGTGAGATAAGGATCACCGTAGAATTTGAGATTGGCATCCATCCTTGTTGCTACTATATTCCCTTCCAGTGATACTCCAATGAATGCTCCTGTAACATTCAGGACAACAAATGACTTGGCTACTTAAATTTCCAAACTTTCTGATTTCTACATACATTAGGAGAAGCAGCATGTACTATTGCAATTCTGCTTCAACCATTAGCTGCAGGCATGTACTACTTGATTATTCAAGGGATTAACAAATAAACCCACATCTTCAAAGCATATCACTGTCTATATTAACTTCTAACAAGGGAATGTACAATAGTGGAGAGTGCTTATGCATTAATACATGGAAGAAAAAGAACATCTCATTTTTTGGGATAATAATTTGTATCTCACCTCCTTTCCTAAAAAGTTGTCCTAATTCTAAAAAGTAATCCTAATTTATCAAACAAATCTAAAATGTAATCCTAATTCTTCACATTGGTTGAATTTATGTGCACAGACAGCAAGTAAAGAATAAACCACATCCCCCAAAACTTTGGGTACACAGTATTGTAAGACATCTATAACAATTAACTTCACAGATAGACGTATGTATGTAGCAGAATAGTTATTAATTAGATAGTAAATCTCAAAGAATCTTTCAGTAATAGCATAATGGAGTGACACATTAGATGAATTTCCCAAAAGAGCAATGATTCTCATAGTAATTAAAGGTCAAGATAAAAACATTCCAGATACAGTACCTTTGCTACAACTGTAAGTATAGCACATGCCAGAACCTCTGTCCCCAGCCCGAAGATCTGCTTCCAGCACCCTCCCAACAGGCCCTGCTGCAGCACTGCAACCAGCACCAAGTGAAAAATGCATGCGACTACAAAATGTCTTCACAGCTTTCATATCATGGAGGACAATAATATAGTCCATGAGCTCACCCCCAATCTGAAAAAGGAGGAACAAATAAATAAGTAATTGACTGCAAGGGAATACAATATCCAAATGAGCAAGCATCAACAATAAACATCCACTTCTACTGTTTTGAACTTCAAAAAACTATCATAAGTAACAGAAACAGTCTATATTAACTGTTCCTCATCGAAAAGGTACAATATATTATCAAAAGAAAAAAAAAAAATATCCCTCAGTTTCCTGGACCTGGAGACTTGCAAATTCTCTAATTTATTTGCCTACTATTGTGCTTTATTAAGATAATTCACAAATTATTGGCATGTTCAATGTAGCATAGTTTAAGTTATTACATGGTACAAAATATTACCTGCGCACCCCACCCTAAACCAACAGAGCATATGGCAGATGGGGCAGACCATGATCCATTTGACCTTCGAGCAACAACCAAACCAGTGCCAACTTTGTAAGCAAATAATGCACCAGCTTTGGCAACAGTTAATATTGCCAATCCTTTTGCTCCCTTCAGCACTGCTAGAGGTATGGACCTATCAGGATTAATTCTAGCAACCTGCCATGTAATACAAAATTTTTCAAATCTAATGACCACAACACCTATATCAAAGCAGAAGAACCAACATTTCAGCTAGTTATTCATACTACAACATGGAAAAATGTCAACAGAAAACCAAGAGGGTAACAATGTAACAGAACTTACAACAGACACCAGAAAGGCAGAAACATAAAAAGAGCACTGATGGAAATAGAATCACACCTGGCAATAGATTTTCAATGTATTGGATGCTTTGTATATCTCATGTTCCATGGACAAGCCAACAGGAAGGTTCAGCCATCCTCTTGTACATGTCCAATCCATTACATCATGCTTTGCTACTTGTACAGCATTGCTAATAGTATTTATGAGAACTCCTTGTAAAGGATCAAGCCTATCATAGCAGGCATCACAAACCCTCTGTGGATTCCTCTCACGGAACTTAACAGGTAGCAAGCACCTACCTTTTGTGCATAATCTGCAAAAAACACCACCACAAAACCGACAGTGATGCCTTCCACGTGTAAGTGCGGTAAAAGGAGCAGTGCACTGCATGCAAACTGTAGTAGAACTATCTGGTAGCCATTCTGGGGGTTCAGCTTCCAGCACTTCTTTGTAAGCACTATAATTAATCCCACTTGGTTCCAAAAGTGGAGGGGCACTTGGTATGTAGACTGAGGAATGCAAATAAGTGTCCCCATTCTTTTCAGACCCAAGAAACGAAACATTGGAGCTTGGAGGTTGTTTATTCACTGGAACAGTTGGGCCTTTGTTCCGTCCAGTCAAAATTGCAACTATCCCCATCAAGACGTTTTTCAGGTTGACCTCAGGAGGCCTACTAATTTGCATTGCATTGCAAATATTTACATTTGAATCACATTCCCCATCAACAAAGTCTTCAGAATCAAATGGAAACTGGAAAGAATAATCTTCTTTGGCATACTTGGAGCCTAAAAGCTGAGCACTTACACCATTCATTGCAGACCAAACAGGTTTACTACATTCATCAACATGAGGGTACAAATTTCTCTCCTTTTCGTGATTAGAAAGTGAAGTGTATGTAACTTTTCCTTCAAAAGATGCCATATGCTACACCATATGAGCACTAATAATACAAAATAATAAGAGATCCCTCTGCAATTATCAAAGATCACCTCTCAGGGAGTTAAAGGAAAATAAAAGCTGGTACAACTTAGAAAATCAACAGCAAAATTTAACTATTTGTAAGAAGACATAAAACGAATATGAAAACAAAAGAAGGCTGCCAAAATAAGGTTACGGTGAAATTTTATGATCGAAACAGGGAAAATTTTCAACTTTGTGACAATAAATACTCAATATTTTTTAATAATGGATACCCATCATATTAGAAAGGTCCAAATCTCTATTCTTAAAAATACAGGAATAACTCAAAGATAACGGCAAAAACCCTTCACACAAATAAATAGTTCAAACAAACAAAAAAACCGAAAAAGCCTCCTTTCTATTCCAATTAGGGTCTATTGTAAATAAACGCCCTTATGCGGTTATCTAAAATAAAGAGTAGAATCAGAATCGAAATTAGATTTAAGAGAAGTCGAAGGTTTAATATACAGAAGTACCTTTAGAACTCTGAAAACAGGTGAATTGAGAATTAGCTTTTGATCGGTAATAACGACGATTTCCTGCAGCACAACGCAATAAGACGCTTAAGAACGAAAACGAAGATGGCCTTATTCTTTGAATTTCAGTCGATATACACGCCAAAGAAATTACAGATTAGATTTTATTTTATTTTTTTCTGGTTTTTATATTTCTTGTTGGGCTGAAATTAACCGCTCATAACAACATGTTTACTGGGCGAGCCAATAAGAAAAAGCCCAGGATAAGAAAGGCCTGAGATCTTGGGCCGTTATTTATTAGTTTGTAAACGGGCCACCTCCTTCTGACGTGGAGGCAGCTGTTCCGCGAGAGTGCAAATGTCGTTATATATTTTTACTACTGACTGATGGTAGTTGTAAAAAATGGTGATAGTGAAAGAGCAAAAGTGTTGTTTAATAAAATGGGAGCGATGGGTTTTTCTAATCAGTATACTTATACAGTTTTGATTGATGGGTTTTTTCTAAAAAGGGCATAAAAAAGAAGGGTTTGAGTTATACAAAAAAGATTCAGGAAGATATACTCTCTACGACTCCGATTGCTGCAGTGGAGGGAAAATAGATAAAGCATATGAATTGTTTAATGAAACGTGTAAAAGAGGTGTTTCATTTAATGTTGTTACTTACAATACTCTGATTCGTGGCTTTTGTAGAGGGAAGCAGATTTTCGGAGGCAGAGGAGCTTGTGGACCAAATGAAGAGACCTTACATTACTCCAAATTTAGTCACATACAACACGCTAATACATGGGTTTGGTAGCATACAGAAGTTGGATAAAGCGAGAAGCTTTTTCAAGCAATTAAAGTCAAATGGATTATCTCCATCTTTGGTAACATTTAATGTTCTGATTGAAGGATTTTCGAGTGCCAGAGAATGTGGGCGGCTGTTGCCAATTTAGAGAAGGAGATGGAGGAGAGGGGCAGTTCTTCTAAAGTGGCTTATACAATTTTAATAAATGTGCATGCTCGGCTTGAAGAAAAGGATAAAGCATTTCAAATATTTTTGTCCATGGAGAAGGTTGGTTTGGTGCCTGATGTGCATACCTATGGTTTGTATTACATGGGTTGTGCATGGAAGGTAAAATGAATGAAGCTTCAAACCTGTTTCGATCAAAGAGTGAAAAGAAGTTGGTGCCTAATGATTTTATATACAATACAATGATCAATGGTTATTGCAAGGAAGGCAACTCCTTCAGCGCATTGAGATTTCTCCAAGCAATGGAGGAGGGATTTGTTCCAAATGCGGCTAGTTATAGTTGTACTACTGGAGTTCTTTGCAAAGATGGTAAGTGGCAAGAGGCTGACTTCTTGCAAGACAAGATGATACAATTGGGATTAAATCACCGGTTTCTGAAGCTAAAAGGAAAAAGAAGAAATGGAACCGAGCAATTATAAGCCTGTTTTACATAATAACTATAATGCATGTAACCAGATTGTTAAATTGAATTTACACTAGTAAAAATAACCTACAAGAGAAGCCAGCCAATGGCTGAAACTGTTTCTATTTTGCCTATCAAAATTAAAAACAAACAATTTTTATTTCTAAACTTCATATCCGTGCCTTCTTAGTGATTTGTACATCATCATCGTAATGGCCACCATCGCCATCAGTCTCCTTCTCCATTTTCTTTCTCGCTAGTATTTTATTAATCTGGTGTAACTCGTTATTAAGCTTCTGATCCTTGTTTTGTTTCCGCGTCTTCCTTCCATCTTGCATCTTTACACCAAACTGGAATGCAGCTTTCGGCATGGCTTCTTTCTGCTCGTTGTATTTGGCCCATTCCTCTTCTGTCTCAAAGTCCCATCGATGGAGACGACCTTTTGCCTGTTCATGTTGTACGGAGTTTTCAAATAAAATATAATTACCACCATTTTTCAAATGTCCTTGGCCTAAAATCCAATTATAAACTTTAAAAAATGACATTATAGCTTTTTTTTCCCTTGGATAAATAAAATAGTATTCTAAGATAGACCACTTACTCGTCCACCCATATCCATTTTTGATAAGTCATCTTCATCGTCGCTGTCTACAATCTCACGATTATACTCTTGATACCCAGGGTAACATTCTGAATAACTCTCGGAGATAAAGTTGGGATCCTTTTCTCTAGCATCCTTCTCCCTCAATTGTTGAAGCCTTTGATCATCTCGCTTGAACACCGACCCTAAACCACGATCTTTTTCTTCTTGGGTCATGAAGCGTGGGTCCTGCAAAATGTTTGAAGCAGCTTGCATGTCATAAGGCTGTTCTGCTTGTTGGAGATACTGTTCAGAATATGCCAACTGCTCAGCATATTGGTAATCCTGCCACTCTCCCTGGTAACCATTAGCTAGTGCTTGTGCTTGCATTGCCTCATACCCACTCTGAAACCAAAAGCCAACAGAATAATAGATTAAGCACATAGTAAAACAAACTTCAATGGAAACAATATGAACCAGAAATTGAGATAACTCGTATTAAAAGTTAGCAGAAGCGTTTCCTTCTGAACAATAATTTTTTCACATATTGCTTTCCTTTTTTTTACACTGCATGCAGATGTGATGTCACTCCTTATTCCTTATTATACCTATCTACTTACCAGGTCTTGCCATTCCTGAGAAGGCTCAGAAGGGGGAACTGGGCCATATACAGGTTCATCGAAATATGGAACTCTATCCTTATTTCGTGGAGACTCTTCCATGTCCTCTGAAACAGGGCTTTGGCTCACGTCTTTTCCGGGTACATCATAGTCAACACCATCCCCGACAAATATGTCGTCATCTTCATCTCTGGCAATTACTGGACCCTGCTTCTCTCGAGGATCTGACCGGGATTTCCTGGGAGGAGGCGGCGGTGGTAAAATTTCTTTTTCATTTTTAATGTTTGAGAAACCAACATTGGGCTTTGAATGCTTTTCTGGTGGTGGTAAAATTTCTTTTTCAGTTTTAAAGTTTGAGATACCAGCACTAGGTTTTGAATGCTTTTCCTCTTCATTGTATTTGTTGCCAATAGCTGAAAGTTTTGCTGGAGAATAAATAAAAGAAGGGAGGGGGAAAAAAAACTTGCATAAATAAATGAACTCATGAAGTAAATCACACCACAGAATGAATTTGATATACAATTACAATAGCAGTTTTCCAATTAATATAGATTGATCTTTTTCCAATTTCCCACTCAGAAGGTAACCAAGTCTATGATCTACTGATAACATTAAGATTAAGCCCTAGTATTAATGGAAATGGATAAGAAAAATTTTACTTCCACCATTTCGGATGCAAGAGATGAGGGAAAAGAATTGAAATGGAGTCAAATTATCAATCTATTTCCTCATTTCTCTAAAATTATTTCTTCCCAAATTGGTGTGAAGTTCAATTTCTCTTCCTTTCCACTATTTGTTTTCTTTCCCACTTCATCTTAAGGGAACTAGATAGGGCTAAGGAGCAAGATACCGTAGGAATAAATTTTATACATATATAAGTGAAATGCATGACAACTACCTTTGACATCTTTCTCCTTCTTTTTCTTCTTGAGAACCTTCCCGGAAGATCCGAGGCGAAGATATGACATAATTTTAGCAATTCGATCAAGCACAGATCCATCAACATTAACAGTCACCATTTCCTATAAACACATATAAGAATCAGATATGCATTCTAGTATTCATCTTGGAAAAGATTGCTGTGACAGATGCAGAAACACAAACCTCAGGTACTGGACAATCAGCCTTGCTCCTTTGTAATGTGGTTGGAATGTCATGAGAATATCCACCCTCCTAAAAAATGCAAAAAAAAAAAGGGAGGGGGGTTGGAAAAAGATGACGCATCATCATATATCCAGCAATAACATTCTACAACAGCCACTAAGCAAGTCCAAGACTCCTATGGCCAGTATGGCCAAGCAAGGAAAATTCATTGTTTGGTTTCTATTTAATGAGTTCAACTCAGGAAAAGCACAAGGAAAATAAAATATTGGAACCTTACACATTAATTTCCTCAGAGAAGCCTTATTTTCTCCTAAATGGTGTACTGCAGATCATGATATCAAGCAACTTTCCAAATACCTTTTTTTTGTAAAGATTAAGACTGAATAAAAATTAATAAATATCACACTCATAAATGCATAAAGATCCTGAAGACCAACATATGAATGAGAAAACTGAACCGCCAATACAACCATAAATTTATGAATTCTGATAAGCATAAGAAAGCAAGAAATTCATACCATGTTATAAATAAATGACATTCTACCGGGAAGAAACATCTCATTTGTCTTCATAATGGTCTGTGGCTTCAGTATGCATTGATACACTGACTGAAACAAATACAAAAGACATTCAGTAAATAACTTGAGGAGAGTGATAAACTAACTTCTCATCAATTAAACTAGAAACATCACAAACCTTTGCAGTTGCAGTCCGAAATGACAATTGTTGGTCTTCCTTCAATGTTCTATCAACCAATAACAAGCGTATGTTATTGCGACCAAAGGCAAAATATCAAGCTTATGAATCAAAGAAACTAATATCATGCCAACTAGAAGATATATTTACCATCTAGTAAGAGAAATGGTTCTTGAAAGATATTAGAAAGTTGATGACTAATAACAAGTCACACCCATACTGGTGTTTATTAATTAGAACTATTAATCAATTGCCAAAAAGTTCAAGCTGATTATGCACTTCAAAGAATCCTGAGGTCTAACAAGATGATCTTCTAATCACAAAATTAAGATGTGGAACCTACTTCTCTCTCATCCAGGCTCAATATTCCCTCCATTTTTAGTTGAATTAGATTTTACTAGCAAAAGCTTCATATAATAGTTCACAAAATTGAAAATAAAACCGCACAATTAGACACTCAAACCATATCTCCAAAATCATAATTACTCTAAGAGATAATAAAAGATTTTTTCTTCTTCAAGTAAAAAAGAAATTTATTACCTAGACTTGGAATCATCGTCTCCAGCGTCTGGCTTCTTATCAATTTCACTTCTAACTTTATTAAGCAATGCATAATCCAATCCTTTCACCAAGTGCGTGTGCTCCACATCACCTGAACATTATTCCTCCTCTTATTAGCACTCAACCCACAAAAACATAAATAAATGAGCAATTCAAAGGCATAGTATTTTGGTCAGAAAACACGAACCTCCAAGGTACTTGCTCTTCTCAATGGAAATCTTTTGCGCGTCAGCTGACCGGAGATCAACCGCACCTGGAGGAGCAACAGCATGAAAAGACCCCAACTCGGTGGGCTCATAATCGGGATTTTGATCTTCTCTTCTCTCCTTTGCACGGTCCCTATATTTCGGTAGTTCTGGTTCCTCTGGTTTCTCCTCTCTGAACAATTTCCATTGTTAGAATGAGAAAATAAAATTAAAGTGCATATATTACTAATTGGTTACTTACTTGCGGCGAGCAATTTTTTCCTTGTAATATCGTTTTGACGACGTCATTGGTTGAGTTACGCCAGAGTTTGGAGGTAATATTTATTAGGATGCGTTCAATTCGAGCTGGAAGGATTCGAATTAAGCAGATACTCTTCAATTGGTTAGAAATTGGGGATTTCTTTGGTTAGGGTTTCGATCAAGCAGAAACGTCGAGCAGACTAAATTACGAAGATACCCCCTCGCTATCGCGAACAACACTGCACGCAGTGAACAAAGTCGGAAGCTATCTATAGTCATTTGGTTTTGCAAAAAAAAAAAAAAAAACGCACTTCTACAATCTTATTATATGGTATTATATTTAAATTCTTTTATAGTTTATTGATTGAAAATTATATGATATATGATATTAAAAACTACTACTACATCATTTTCTATTTTGAGAGATATTAAGAGAGTCTTTATAGATAAAATTATTTATTTTTAAATAATTTCTTCTATTTCTTTAAAAAAATATAATTATTTTTTATTATGAATATGAAGATAGAATAGGAAAATACAAGAATTATAGAATAATAAAACTGTTTTTTTTATTATAAATAATTGGATAAAATGAACAGATTATTCGAAATGAAAGGAGTACTATATATAGTTTATTGGTATTAATATAATTGTATTTATATTTTTATGGATATTATTAATTTAAAATGCATAAAAATATTGTTTTGTGAGAGAGATTATATTATTTTAAATATTAATCCTAATATTGCTATTAATCAGAAAACCAAACTACCACATCTCTAATATAAAATTTTGCTATTAACTGACACCCAAACCACTCAATATATTGTTAGTTTTAACTAATGATAAAAAAAGAAAAAATAAAATTCAAAGGTTATAATAATTTAAACACTGTAATAATATTTGAAAAATCTAACCTCAATTTTGTTTAAAAAAAATTCTATCCTAATTTGAAATATTCACAAGTAAAGTTGACTCTCATCACTTTTATACTTCAATTCAAAATTAGAAACAAACAAAAACAACACAAGAAAAAATGTTAACTAAAAATATAAATATTAATCCTGAAAATACAAGAGTCGAAATTTTAAAAAAGTGCATAAAAAAAACATATATATGTTTTTTCGTACTCAATTAAACCAAAATTTATTTTACTCTTGGTTTCAAGATTTATCTCTAATTTATAGCTTGTTAAGATACACAATAATTAAATCAAAACTTTGAAAATAAAAATTATAAATTAATAGATTAAGCAACAACGAAAATTATAAATATTTGAATAATTTTTAGTATGAATACACTTTATATAGAGTAAAAATATAATAGCTTTCAATAAAAAATTAAATGATAACTACCATAATTTAATTTTGACTTTTTCAAAATTGGAAACAAACTTTACGTTGTAAACAAAAGTTATTTGTTTGTTTAACTTGAAGCGCACTCATCACATTACATTATAATTATTATTTCTACTTAGAAGACACTCAATTTTCTTTGTATATTAGGTAATCTTAATTTAAAAACATGTAATTGTAATTATATTCTATAAATTACAAGGAGATCGTATTGATTTTACCTAAATAAATTACACCAAATTATTATTTTCAAAAACAAAACTACGTAATTTTATATTTCTTATTTTATACCTAATTTTGTATTGATAAATAAATAAATAGTTTATTTTGTCTAATGAAACAATTTTATCCTCAAAACATTAAAATTTATAGGGGCATTTAAATGACCGATTCTCATTTCCACATTTATATATACTAGCATTTTTTTTACGTGTTCAGCACGTGTTTACCCGTTTATGCACTTATTATTCAAATATGTAATAATTTAGATTTTTTATTAAATTATATTTATTAATTACATATAAAATTAATTATTGAGAAATATAGTAAAAATTAATACTGTTTATTATTATGTTTATAGTAATATATTTCTTAGTAGAATATGATTTAAATTAATTAATAAACTATTAAATTAATTATTTTATTATAATTTGATTAATTAATATGATGTGGTATTACATATTAGAATATGATTTAAATATAATTACATAATAATGATTAAATAAGGTTTGGATATAATTGTATTCTTTAGAATATGATTTTATTTTAATTAATTAATTATTATAAATAATTATGTAAATATAACTTTATTATCAATAATATAAATTTTATAAGAATTTTTGAATAAATCATACCATATTTATATATATTATAAGAATTTTTGAATAAATCATACCATATTTATATATATTAACAATTTTTAATGTGGATTGTACATGTCTATTCATTTAGTTACTTGTTATTTATAAATTATAATAAAATAAATAATATTGATTATTACATTTATAATAAAATAGTATTTTTTATTGAAATATTATTTAAAATTATTCAATTAATAATTAAATTAGTATTACTTATTAGAATTTATTAATTATGAATAATTACAAAATATTACTTATTAAAATATGATTTTAAATTTATTTAATTAATAATTAAAATAATATTTGTTCAATTTGAATTTTATTAGTTAATAATTAAAATAGTATTTTATATTAAAATATAATATTAATTTAATTAATTAATATAAATAATTTTGTAGAAACAATTTTTTATGCTAGAATATAATTTAAATTTATTAATTATGAATAATTATATATAAATAACTTTATCCTAATAGATTTTATAACGTTTTGGATAAAGCTAAATAATTTCCTCCCTTTCTCACATTGATATATACTATAAACTATAAATTTGTTTATAATACTTAAATATATTTATTTATAATATTAATATCGAGGAAGTGATTTCTATAGTTATAAACAGGCCAAATATAAGATTTCACTTTGAACTTTCATAGGTTTGACTTTTTACTCTAAATGAATAAGGAGGGCTAAAATTGTAATTTAAACTTCCATCCGCACCTGTAATGTGTTAAACCTAAAAACCCAATCAACCAGAATTAGGAAGCTCTCTTTAGCGGTAGCTAAAGATTGAGACTGGGGTAGTACTCTATAAGCCGAGGAATATCAGAGTTTCTACAGGAACCCAAAAAACTTCAAAAAGGCGGAGAAATGGGAAGGGAAAGAGAGCCCCAAAAAACGCAGCAACAGCAGCAAGTCTCCTTCACAGTGGAGCAGCTCGTAGCCGTCAATCCATACAATCCGGATATTCTCCCTGATCTCGAAAACTACGTTAATGAACAGGTCCCTCTCTAAACGCTGCCTGTTTGATTGCTGAGAAAAGAATAGAAATATAATTTCGTGTGTTTGTGCTCAATTAAGTTGGATTTTTCTTCTCTTCATATAATATAATTATCGTTAATGTGTCATAGAGTGGAAATCGATGCTGTGGTTGAGATGATAGAAAGTAAACTAGATTTATGTTGAAGTTGATCATGTTGCTGCTTATCATTCTGCTTTCTGATTTCTTATCTATTTGACACGGATTTATGGTTTTTAAGGCCCTTCTTTGATTAATAGTTTGCGCCATGTGGATTTGCTTTCTTATCTGAATAATGCATATATAAGAGGAGCACCAAAAGGATTTATGACAATGCAAATAGAAAATTGAAAATAAAACCTCAGTTAGGCTGTATAGCTTTAATGGTGAATATTGTTTTTAAAGCTTGCCTTCTCTGTTAATATGTTAATTGTATTGTGATTTTTTGTCTAAGAATTCCAAGACTGAAAGAGTTTTGATGTCAGGTTTCGTCACAAACCTACAGTCTGGATGCTAATCTATGCCTTCTACGCCTCTATCAGGTATAATTTTATTTAAATTTTTTCATACTTTTTTCTCCATGTATTCAGTTCATAAGAAGATCTCTCACTATCACTAGCTGTTAATATGGCACTGTGCTTTTTCTTTTGTTGTTGCAGTTTGAGCCAGAGCGAATGAGCACCCAAATTGTTGCTCGCATTTTGGTTAAGGTCTTTTTAATTCTTTGTCTGAAATGCCTTCTATGCTTTGCAGTTTTCAGCCAATGATATGTTTCTAAAATTTTTTTTGTTACTTTCCCTTTAACCAGGCACTAATGGCAATGCCAGCTCCAGATTTTAGCCTCTGCCTATTTCTGATACCTGAACGTGTGGTACGGTTCTGTTGATCTGCCTTACTATTAGCTCATTCTCATGTTTCATGACCAGCAGTTCCTGCATTTAGACATCCAATGATAATACTATAGTTATGTTACTTGACTATGTTTGAAGAGCTGTAATGAAATATACATCTAATGTAATTTTATTTTGGAAATCCATTCTTTGTTTTATATTATATTTCATTTGCAAAACAAAGCCTTCATTCATCATATAGATGTGAACAATTGCGAACTTGTATGGTTGGGAACATTAGATAATGTTTACTTTTGAAAACTTGTTCCAGTTTTAGATCAGTTTAAAATGCCGTCTTAGCAACTTTCACTAGAATGCATGACTCATGTCTGTTGTCTTTCAGCAAATGGAGGAACAGTTCAAGACATTGATTGTTCTGTCACATTATTTGGAGGTATGTTACTGCTGCATTGCTGTGCTTGACACTTGTTTACATGGGAAGGGAATTTTAATATCTACTTCTCCATCTGCAGACAGGAAGGTTCCGCCAATTTTGGGATGAAGCAGCCAAGAGCCGCCACATTGTTGAAGCTGTTCCAGGTAAAATGCTGTTAAGTGATAATAGCTGTTCTCATTAAATCTTTAGTTTCTGTTCCCAAATTGCAATGCCATAACTGAAAGATTTCAGACAAGTAGAACTAGAAATTGACAAGAACTTTAGAACGTTTTAAGGTTTTGGACATTCTATTTTATTATAGTAATTAGTTTGACTACATTTAGAATGAAACGGCTGTGTTGTGGTGCAAAATGGATTGTGTGTTACTGGTGTAATTTCAACTTCATTGTGACTGAATCTGGACTGTCTACATTATGGTTGTAATTATTAGTTCACCATGTAGTCCATCCATGCCTTGAGAAATAAGGAGTCGGACTTGCTGTATTGTTATGCTGTTAATGATTGACCCAATCACGCAGTGTATTTTATTTCCATTTCTGATTATTTGAGGACTTACAGAAAGACCAAATGCAGGTTTTGAGCAAGCAATCCAAGCATATGCAATTCATCTGCTTTCATTAACTTATCAGAAGGTTCCCCGTACTGTGTTGGCTGAGGTAAAATAGTTTGTTCTTGTGTTGTGTGATGTATTACTTATTTTGACAGCTATGCTCCATGTTGCCTTGTATATCCATTTTACCTATCCAATTAAGGTTTATTATATGCCATGCAACAGGCTATCAACATTGAAGGTTTGTCGTTGGACAAATTTCTTGAACAGCAAGTCGCCAATTGTGGTTGGAATATAGAAAAGGGGCATGGAAGGGGACAACTCATTACCTTTCCCAGCAATGAATTTAACCATCCTGAGCTCAAGAAGAACACTGCAGATAGTGTACCCTTGGAACACATCACCAGGATTTTCCCTATTCTTGGCTGAATTGGCTGAATGGACTCTAGAAACCAGGATATTTTTTAAGAGCTTTCCAATTCTCTAGTATCTTACGCTAATAGTCTGGATCATGTAACATTTTTTCATTTTGCAATTCAGACCTAAACAAAAGAGCGAAAGTAAGAAACGTATATTTTGTCCTTTCAGTGCTATTTCGATTTGTTGATGCCTGTGTTGAACTTAGTAGAAATTGAATTTTCAGGTTATTTTTTTTCGCTCATCGCTTAAACAAATTGCTAAATGCTCTGGATTATTGAAACGTTAATACTTTCCCCAAATTTTTTGGCTTGCAAGGAGGAAAAATATTTCAATTTTCCTATATTTTGAATTATTCGTTTTTTCCAATAGATGCTTTGTTGAATTGAATTCATTCTGTTTCGGATTTTCTAGATTTTTTTTAAGGATTTACTAGAATTTGAAAACAATTAACAATCTCATAATTATTATCAGGAAACAAAGGGTTTACACATTTCTTTTCTAAAGCAACTCTCGGTGAGCTTGCTTGAATTTGTCCATCTACCATAGTTTTTATTTTTTGGGGCAAAATAAAGGTGAACTTGCTTACCATCCGTATCAATTAGAAAACCATAAAATCCAAGCTTCAGGATTTAGGCGGCTTAAATATAATATCAGTCCTATAATTGTAGGTTTTTCCTCATAAGAGTTAATAATTGTTAGGGTCACACTTAACCAAAGATAAACACAGGAAGTAAAGAATCAATAACCTGAAATTCTTCTAAAAGTGGAGCCCTGAAAGAGCAAACATATTTACAAGATGAAACCTACTGAGTCCACGAGCTAGCCAGAGGACAGGACATGATGAGCTCCAAAAAAATTTTGGCTTTTTTTTTTTTGGTTTTTAAACTGTTGGCTATTTACCCTTTATACTTTGTATCAGTTCCGTCAAGGTTTTCCACGATGGAATCAATGCGAGGGAGGATTTCTTCATTGGATGTATTTTTCAGAAAAGTGTCAATAATCTGCTTTCCTTCTACCCCTTGAGTCTTGTCGTCTCCCCTCGTCTCTCTCTACCCTTACTAACCTCTCTATATCAATAGAGCAACTATCTTTAGAGCAGGCTGAGTCAGTTTAGGGAAGGAATAAATATTAATTCGATGGAAAAGTGAGCTGATATTCAATGGCATTGGCAGAGTGTCTCTCCATAGTTTACCCATTCCACAAAGCTATCTGAGTAGTCCTCCAAGACGTCAGAAACCTGCGAATTACCGTAGGAAAGCTCTGTTCCTGTCTGCTGCCTTCCCTGCATCAAGGAAATGCAAAATGAAAATAGAATTGACAAGCATAAACATGAAATTAAGATAGATTACTCATTCTTTTTTACCCTACATTATTTTTTATCCAAGCAAACACAGCATACAAAACCAATCACATCCTTGATAAGGTTTCAAGACTCTCCATTATTTAACAAACTTTCATAAGACTGGAACACCAATAATACTTCAACGAAAAAAACCATCTCAAACGAATGCACTTTTAAAAAAGTAACAGCTATGTATCCAATGACAACAAGCAATCTACACATCAGAAACCTTTTATAACAATGGTCCATGGGGGAAAACTACATACATTCTCGGCTAAGGTGGAAAAAAGAATGAAACTACAGTAGCAATCACTTCCATTTATATTTGAATATCTGTTAGTTGACAAAGAACATCATCAGACATTCCAAAATGTTTTCATCCTAAAGTCATTATTACGAAAAATTTAAGATGCTGACCTTCCCACTGGATCCACATTCACTAGTGGATGCGGTGATTTCAGACATTATACCATTGACAACATTATCAGAGGACAATCCAGCAGTCGGCGAGCATGTAAGTGCTGATGCCCTGCCAAGTAGAAAATTGATGAGGAAACTAGAATCGCATCACCATAATAAAGAGACATAAACTAACATCTGAGTTTGTGATAAATGATCTCAAGAAACTTGAGGAAATATAAGTTTATTTATGATGTGGTTTGCTTAGATTCAAAGCTTCCTTGAGCTTCCACTTCCAAATATGGCCTAGGTATGATAGAAAAAGGTAACTGATACACAGGTTCAGAGTCATAATGCATGGGTGGATAAAAAAGAAAATAAAATTAAACATTGCAAAGGAAAGATACATATTGCTCTTACGGAAAAGTGGGTTTTAATAATTGAACTGTTCAAAGTCTCGGTTATCCTCATTTTGATTCTTATAAATACTGCTAAGTTCAACTAATGTAGTTCTTTTTTCTACAAAGCTGTACTTAAATAGTTAAATCTTCCTATTAAGTATCAAGCAAGCCTCTTGATGCATGCAGTTTCTTCTGTGCCTTCAGAATCATAAAACTCCAGAGACATTCATCATTACTTAGCAATTCAATATCAATACCTATCAAATAGCTCTTCACATGAATGTTCTGAGGAAGATAGCCAGTCTAAATCAACAAAATTTGATTCAGTTCTGTTAAGCGGATCAAATCTAAGACATCGTTCTCTTTCCATATCCCCAAAAAGCTCTCTGCGAGGCATTGAAGGAGTATACCTGTATGAAGAAATTTAACATCTAATGAACACGAAAATGTGTAAAATCAGTATTTAGCATGAGAACAAGCATTTACTTAGTGCTCTAGCTGATGACTGGCATAACTAGCCTTTTGATTAAGTTGGAAAAGCCAAAAAAAGCAAGCGCAGATCAGAAAACATGTTACAAAACGCTATATCGCAACTAATGAACCAGACAGGATCCTTTAACAACTTTTACCAACCATTCTTATTGATGTACAAGGCGATTTAAGTGCTACAGATATAAATAAAACAGTGTTGAATCACCTGTATAATATGATTTTACCCTCAAGTTTGTGAATTGTTGCAATGGTACCCTGTTCTGAAATTTCTCCACCAGGCATCCTAATGCTCAAAGCAAAGTGCAATTCCACTCCAAATGATAATTAAGAATGAAATTGAAAGAACTTTCCGACTTAGTGGGTCCATCCTAGCTAGAGTAATGTGGGTTCTGTTGGTGGCCAACATGGCATGTACACATATAGGGACTCAAGGTGGATCCGACAATCCTGTTAAAAAAAAAAAAAAAAGGTGGATCCAGACAAGGGTAATGATTTGAATGTCCACAGATCCGAGAAATTTTAATTAAAACCCAGAAGAATACCCATTTAAGGAACCTAAACCCAGATCAAGACATTCTATTTTTTGAACGATTTTTATATTGAAATACAATTAAAATTTGTCCGAAGTAATTGCTAGTAAAGTGTATTAAGTTTTTGAGACTTGTCGAAATACTAAAATCAACTTAAAGCATCAATCAACATCAATTATTGTCTTTGACTGGTTTTCTGAAAGATGATACCTTTCTTTTGAGACCCTGTGATCTGTGGACAAGAGAAGTGAGCTACTGAATGGCACCATCTTTAGAAATAATGGAGTCAGAGATGTCATTGGCACACCAGTGACAAAGAAGGATACTTCTTTCTCGATGATTCAATGATTAGCCCGGATCGTTCTTTTGTACTGCTCAAAGGGGAGATTCAAGAACTGGGGCTTGAGTTTTAAAGATTCAGTCAATTGCATAAGTTTGGAAGACGGAAGGATGGTCGTGGAGCGGCAGCATTGGGTTTGGTGGAGGTAATGTTACAGTTAGGGAAGGAATCCATTTCCATGGCGAAGGACAGACCCTATACGCATATCAGATTCACTGTTTATTTCCTATTTGTTGCAACGTGGCCCTCAATTTATATGTGTACATGCCATGCTGCCCACCAACACAATCCTCATTAACTCCAACTAGGGTGGACCCACCAAGATAAATAGTTTTCAATTGATCCTAATTATAATTTACAACAATTTGAACTCTAACTAGGGTGCCTGGTGGAGAAAGTCAAAAAGGGTATTATAGCAAGTTGCAACAATTTGCAAAGTTGAGGGTAAACTAAAATGTTAGGCTCTCTATCACCTCATATATTGCACCAAACTCGTCGTGTCAAAATAAGAGAATACGGAATTTTAAATATGAAAGAAACTATTGTAAAGTAGATAAGGAAGGGAAACAAAGTGGAGGATACCTTCTCTTAGAGAAGCCAAAGAAAGCATAAGAAATTAAGGTGAATAGCGGCCAAAATGTCATGAAAGAAGCCGGAAATAGATTTTTTAACAGAAGCGGCACATTTCAATATTCTCTTAGGATCTGTCATAAGTCAAGCCCAGCGATATGTACAGTTCTCAACTTCGCTAGGGTCTCAAGTCCGAGTAACCCTCCAATGCAAAAAAAAAAAAAAAGAGGTACCCATGGAACATGTGTAATATCATCATTTCAAAATGATATATGTTAGCCCACTATTTGTATAGGGACCCCAAGGCCCATTAGCATAGGCCCATCTTGTACTCAGGACAGGCCCAAGAGCTTGGTCCTCCACAATGTGTATAAATAAGGGACCCTATCCCTCATTAATGGCATTAAATGTACATATTTATTATCCTCATTAATTACTGAGACAACAATATGCATACAATAAGAAATCAAAGGCATTAATCTATAATAGAGAAAAAGGGAAGAAAGAAAACCTTGAAAAGGATATGTCACTTTCAGAAGTCGAAATATCAGGGGAAGATTCACAAAGAACATCATTTCCCCCTTCCCATTGATCTGCCAAAGCTGGAACTGAAAATTTCTTCTGCTTGACATTTGTGGCAGACATGGGCGAGCTACTTTCACGTAGAATATTTCCATCTGATAAGGACCTTTTGAAGAATGTCCTAAACACAAAGAACTTGACAGTTACAAAATGAGCAGCAGCTTAAGTTTATTCAAGCATGTGAATTGGAATGCAGAAGGAACATATATTCCCACACAATGAATTAACACACCATCCCTTGCCCGGGGGGAGAGATGGAAAGGAAAAGAAAGAAATAACGTCAAATTCTGGAACATATAATCAAGTATATATATATAATTCAGTCTAATCTTGTATCATCTGGGTGTGAATGGCAGGGATATTTTTCACTAACAGTCTATTAATGAACTAAGCAGAGATACATTTTTATGCACCCGATTACCAGCAGTAATTATTAAGTTCACATATTCTTCAGTCAGTGAAATACCTTCCATCTTCATTTACATACGTCTGACCATTCCTTCCCACGCTGTAATGCTGGTTAGAGTTCAATTCCCAGAGTGCAGGTGTACCTGGATGTGGCTGGAAGTGCCCCAAGAACCTGTCCAAATTGTCAATGCAAAGGGTGTCAAAGAGAAAGGACAAATTACTAGAATAACTATAGCAAATTGCTCAGGTGATTGGTTCTGGGTTAGATGAACGATATATATGAATTCCAGTTGTGTATCAAACTGCTCTTATGTCTAACATGCTGGAACATGAAATATGGAGGACAAGCTGCAAATTTCTAAGAATAAAATGGCCATCATTTCAACTTAATTCCTAGGATGAGGGCATTATATCAAAGCTAAAATCATGTAATACAACTTATAGGCAGATAAAGAGATATTAATGACAGCCTTTGTTTTATCCCAAATAAAACAAGACTGGAAAGCACTTACACATTAATTGCATCTTGTTTCGATGCATCCATGTATGCATTACTATAATACCGCTGAAGAGTTCTGAAGAACTCCTGGGACTGAGTTGCTGCTTTCCACTGGCCTCTTCTCTGAGAGAATATCTGTGTACAATCAAGCATTTAAAAACTTCCAACATCAATAATCATATTTATTATAGTTAAAAGAATGGATTTGATAACTAAGAACATAAATATTAGTGTCAACTCCCCAAGTACTGAACAAAAGTAAAATTCATGTAATATCGCCCCTGTACCCTATCAGTTATGTGTAATTTATTAGGAAGAACAGAAGTATTCGTCTATTATCCAATTGTCTAAATATCCATCTTCTGCAAATTAGTCAATCTCAATATGATCAACAAATTCACCATGAAAAATTCAGTATTTAACAAATTCTTGGACTTGGGAGTTCCATTCTGTCCACAATCAGATCAGATCCTATTCAAACAAGTAAATAAACCTCATATACTAAGAAACCTACATCAAAAGATGTAGAATTGATGAAAGCAATCAATTATAGTCACAGGAGGGGAATAACTTAAGTTAAACTACAATGTTATGGATTATATTCGAATCACCTTATTATGTGCAGCTGACCCTCCATACTGATGTGCTAACGTGTCACCCATTCTTTCATAGAATCCCATCAACTGATCAGCCAAAGGTGCATCAAGATCTATCTTCGGGGAATCTATAACTCCTAAAGCATGAAGTTGGTGCCCAAGTGCAACTAACCCATATGAATACTGCGCGACATTTGTACGATCAAGACAGTCTATGCAATTGGTCCTGAGCACTCCTTGTTGGAACATTGGGTGCTTGATAGAATGATTTCCATTGGCAAAACCATTACCTTCATTATATTTCCCTTTTAAGTCAATTGCATCCCCATTATCAAAGCTGTATGTATTCTTGGATGATAGATAGCCATTCTCAGTATTCCTACTCAAAATGCCAAACACGCCACCATGAGACACATTTTTTAGTTGGGAAAATAACATTAGACAATACCAACAAATTATAAATCAGTAAACTTCAAATAAAGAATCAACACTCTATAATTTCATCATAATATTCTAAAATCAAAGATCTCTTCATCTCACTTAATAGCCCAATGTAAGTAGAAAAAGGAGGCAATTTTAATGTCGTAGACTCATAGTTTGTTAAATCCTAGACTTCTCAATTAAGATTGTATGGTTTTTTCCAATTTTTCACCTTGTTGAAATCCATGGACCTAAATGTGGGCTTATAAGGGGTAAGCATTGGAACTCTTTTTGCGCAAAACCCATTGGCTTTGTGCCAAGTGCAACTGAATTGAGTGGCTCACCCGGCCAACTGTTAACCATCCGGTTGACAATTGCCAACACACGGACTAACCAATTAAGCTCACTTGGCCAATATAAATAAGCTAGTTCCATTTGAACGGGGCTCAAGCACCCATTCCAGTATCTAGCCCATTTGAGCATAAGGCCCTAACACCATGTATGAGTCCATGGACCTATACAAATGCAAGCTTCTAAGAAATGAGCATTAGAAACCATTTTGCACAAAACCAACTATCTCATATTAAGTCCAATATTCATTCCATAATAAGTCCCTTACAGATTTTCTTACTATCCAGTGTCAGATCTACTTCCCAACACACCCTAATGACTACAATAGGGCAAACTCTAAAGTAACACAGTCAAGACCAAATCAAGCCTATCTATAGTGAGTGTGGAAAATTGTTATAAATGGATTACTTACCTAGCCTATACAATCTAAAAGTTCAACACTTGATTCAACTTACTGTTACAATCTTGCAAAAAATTTGAAGTCAGACCAAACTATGAAAAGAAATCTTAAAATACCCAACAATGAACCAAACTTCACTATTCTTGGGCATCCATTTGCATCCTACTTTTCATTACTTTAGTAGCAACAATCATGCTATGCATCAAAAAAAGCATTTTGTTTTCCACCTACTGCTCTTTCCCCTTTATCCTTTTCTTGCTTTTTGATTTTATTCACCGGGAGTATCATCACTTGCTGTTAGTTTCTGATTCTTTAGATCCATATATTGTGACATCCAACTTAAAAATTACCCTTTTGCTTTAATTTTTATCTCTAGACAAAGTGTTGTGCAAATTGCTTCTCCAATCAATCACTCCACTTTTATAAAATATCTCATATTTTGATATATTATTTTTATTCTACATGGATATGTTTGTTTTTAATTGTTTTGAGAACCCACATCAAATACTATGACTCATAAACTTTTGATTCACAAAATAAGTATTTCGATCCTTCATTTGACACCTATAGTGTTAAGAACAATAAGGAATATAACACAAGTTCTCCTACAGTCTCAAGAGAAAGTTGCATTGTTAAAACTAGTAAACTAATACATTGAATTGAGAGAATATTTTATGAAACAACATACACCTCTCATGAAAAGGACACATATCGTTGAAATGAAATGCTATTGTCAAACACAGGTAAGGTGAATTAATAAATACGAGAAGATACTTGAAATTCCAGGATCCATGTAGCCCTGCTAAAAAGGTTGATGATACAGGATTATATCTCCATGACAGGATTCATAAGAACTTCTATTGGATTGGAAGGTGACAAGACAAACATAAGAAAACAAAATATCACAAATAATAGCAAAAAGCAGGTTCTCAGAATTGTAGTAATTATTACTACTGCCAGCAACATTAGTAATAAGGTTAGAACTATCATGAATTACAGCTAGTAGTTGAAAAGTGATGAACCAACTTACTCAAGCAAAGGCCAATTTGTGCAATCTTCAGTTCTCAACAATGGTGTTGCTTGACAGTAAAAGAAACCCGTTAACGTCAAAGCGTATGTAGCCACTTTGCCCAGAAGCAGCAGAACATTTGTTGCTTTGCTGAAAGGGAAAAAATGAGCAACACTCTTGTTGTAAGAACCAATCTTTCAGGTATTCAATACAAAAACTGAAGCAGTTGTGTACATGTACACGAATAAAGATTAAGGAGCTTGAACTCAAGCTAAAATGACAAATACCTTTGAGAATGCCTGTGTAAATCCCAGTGAAGGAACTTCAACTGTTCCTCCTCAGACAAGGTTTTGTTAATATACTCAATAGCATTTGCAAACTCTGCACGAAGAATCGACTCTCGAGGCTTCCTTTCCACTGTCTATCAATCAGAAAATATAAAAACCTCAAGCACCGATAGGATAGTGGAATAGTTTCTGAAGATCTTTTATTCTTTAACACCAATAAGATACTATAATTTCGGCACCCAAAAGAAAAACAAAGGAATGGGTCCCTGAACTGAACAAGAAAATTACCTTAATCAAGTTCAGGATAATGATAGGATTTCCATATCTCTTGACAAGATTTTCAAAATGTAGCCTTGTTGCTTCATAATTTTGGTCCTTCTTTGACACTAGAAGGGACAAGAAATCGTGTGAATATATACAATATAATGGATCACCATGACACTCATAAGTGCAAACAACATACATATGATATCAGGTTTGAGATTCAAACGTGAGGTTTCCTGAGACCAAAATAATGGGATAGAACCACGATTTTGGACAACAGAACTTATTTGGAAGGGAAACCCTTCTGGAGCATCTTCAAACACAATTTGCTCTGTCTCAACATCGTTAGCTACACTGCCCTTCTCATTAACACCCCGTTTCAAATACCTACATTGAGAAGTCAGCATAGAGATGTGAGAGCACATGTATATTTAACAAGACATCCATCACCAAATTATTGAAAACATTCGTGTTTAGAATGATAACAGCCAAGCAATCCAAATGTAAAGTTGGGATTATTTTGTTGAACTTGAAGATATTACCAAAAAAAAAAAAAAAAAAAAAAGCCTAGTTGAAATACAAAACAAAAAACATTTGAACCTATCAACTGAGGTAACCGACTCAGCATTCCTTTATCTAATGGTCAGAGCAACTAACAGACAGTTATGAGTAGACCACTATCAATCAAAAACTAGTCAAAACCAAGTAACCCTTCTTGTATCTCAGTTTAAACAGGTAAGTGGCTGTAGTGGTCTCTGTATTATTAGCCACCAAAATTATTTATGCTTTATTTATTTTATTAAGTGAAGATGTTTCTTTTGGGCTGTAACTATTACTCCCTCCGTGCCACTTTGAGTGCCATATAGGGGTAATCTGCTGTGCCCTTTTTAAGTGGGTATAAGGAAATTTGCAAGCCTATTAATGAAAAAATTAACAATTTTGGCCCTATTTACAATGCTGAAAAAATAAAATTAAGTGTTTTAATTTAAATAAAGGGAAATTCAGTCATTTCAACATGTGCTTTTAAGATCCTTGTGCAAAAATAACACGAGGCCCTTAAGAAGGTGTCACACTTCAAATGGAACAGAGGGACTAGAAACATCATGTAATAACATGAGGCCCTTAAGTATAATTGCAATGTTTAGCCAGTGGGAAGAAGCGGGATAGAAATGAACTTGACCAATAACATAAAGATAATCATCCTAAAAAGTCAAAAATGAGCGG
>CANUEY010611186.1:0-12966 GCA_948099555.1 Croton setiger
GCCGAAGCTTAAGATCTCTCTCTCACACATTTCATCATTTGTATCATCTTATCATGTAGATTTTTGTCATATGTTTTATTAATAAAGTTTTTGGGATAAATAGGTCTTTGGTTTGTAATTAAAGGATTGTATTATGTTATGTTTGATATTTGGTTTATACTTTTGGATATATGTATGTTTATGTTTGAATTGGACTTAGGTAAAAATGAGAATTTAAAATGCTATATATCTTATAAAAAAAATTTCATGTTTTATGACATAAGAGTATACATAGAGGATGTTACAGAACCCTTACCGGAACGGTATGCCGCCCCTCCGAGCCACCGGGCCGATCCGCGAGGGAAGTCGGTTGGCCAGGGATGTTCACTCGGGGTGAAATGTGTGTGTGTAGAGTCGCCACTTAATTTATTTTGTTAAAGGGGAAAAATTAAGAAAGAACCCCTTAGTGACTCCGTTTTGCGATTAACCTATTTCTAGGTTAATCGCCCTAGTGAATGAAATGCACTAGTCTTTGAACCTGAGGTGGATTCGGAGGTTATGTCATGCATTCATATCAATTGATCCTTTTCCTAAATGAATGTTATGTAGGAATGACGATTTGGACAAAATGTATGTAAAAGGAGAGGGGAGACCTGCTATTCGAGGTTATATCTCGAATATGCCTACATACTCTCCTTTGAATGAGAGATCAAGGTCAATGTAGTTCGAACTTGCCTATTTAAAGGTGATGGAGGGGAGTGTATACATGTATGCATGCTATGAGTGTGTGAAAGGTGAATTTAGGCCTAGGGGCCAAAAAGGGAGTTTATCGACGTCCGTGGTTGAGATGTAGGCCTAGTGGCCGAAAAGGAGTTTATCGACTTCCGTGGTCGAAAATGGAGTTTATCGACGTCCGTGGTCGAAAATGGAGTTTATCGACGTCCGTGGTCGAAAAGTGTGAAATTTAGGCCTAGTGGCCGAAAAAGGAGTTTTATGAATTCCGTGGTAAAAAATGTGATTTTTTTGGTCTAGTGACCGAAAAAAGGAGTTTTATGACTTTCGAGGTAAAAAACGTACTTTTGTTTGATTTCCGCTGAGGGAGATTGATTTTTAGGCCTTTCGACCGAAAAGTGTGTTTCCGTTGGGCAAAAAGAGGTTTGTTAGGCCTTGAGTCCAAAATGTGATTTTTAGTATGGCGCAGCGGCCAAGAAATGTGTTTGTTTTAGGCATTATTAGCCAAAAAAGTGATTTAGCGACACTGTGGCCGAAAGGTTTGACTTTGGTGGCACAGCGGCCAAAATAAGTGATTATAACAGCATATTTTGCCAAAAAGTGTATGCATGAGATGCAAAATGTTATGTATGCATGATGCAATATGAGAGAATTAAATCAATAAGAAAGAGTTTCGGAGTATACCTGTCGTAGTTGACGTCTGCTCCTTAGCTTTAGCTTGATTTGGACTTATTTTTATATGATTTATGCATGCAAATGCAAGTTATCAAAGAGATGCAATGCAGAAAGTAATAAAGAATTGCCTTTGAGATGAAGAATCACCGTAGGCAAGAAGGGAGAAGAGAGCGGCTGTCAACACAGCTCAAGGTGTGAGAAAAATGATGGGTTTGAGGGGTATTTATAGGTGATTTTCGGCCAAAAAGTCAACAGAGGGCGGCCCGGGCTACTGTCGAGGGTGGCCGGGGCTGCCTTGGAGGGCGGTCATTTGACAATTTCACAAAGTCATTTTTAAACATAGAAGTAAGTGGGTTTAACACTTACCTCACTGCTGTGAACTCAGTTGGGCCTCGGGTTTTTTACCCCGTGCCGCTCAATAACTCGACACTCCTATAATGCACAACATAGCAATAATGTTCAATTCATCAAATCAAAAATCCATATATGCCATGGTGCATGATTTAATATTTAATTCTCTGAAATAATTGTGTTTTAAATTTAATCCATTTTATTTTCTATGAATTTAATCTCAATCCATAAAAATTCTCACTTTAAAATCATTTAATAATGTATTAAAAATAATTAACAAACTCTATTTATCATTTAATAATTATAATTAATCATAATTATAATTATTAAAACCAAAAATAATCTTTAATTAAACTATATAATAAATCAAATCAAAATCATAATTAAAAATCTCTAACAAATATTTAATCTTTATTTTTTGGGCTTAAAATGATCTCAAAATTAATTTTTGACATCAAAAACGGATTCAAGACGTTGAAATTAGGTTGGAAGGGTCAAAATATAATTTATAAAAATTTATGGGTCAAAAATATAAATAAATAGAAGTTTCAGGGGCTAAAATGCAATTTTTACCAAATACAGGTGCTAGGCACGTAAAACGCCTCAAAAGCAAGCTTTGGCGTCATTTTGGACCGAAGGATATCGACCAAAACGCGGCGCCTTCCTACCTTTTCGTCCGTGGCTCCTCTGGTCAAAACACAGCCCTATCTTGCGTTTTGGACCGTCTTCTTCCTTCCTTCTGTTCCAGTTTCTGCCTGAAAATCTGTGACTTCCAGCCAACTTCCAGACGACCGTACGTCTTCCTCCTGTGGCTTTCTGGCAAGCTACGACCACCGTTATCTTCCATGCATGCTCAGTTCTCAGATTTTCTCTCTCAAAGTTGGCTCCTTACACTGGTTCAAAACCCAAAAATTTTTCTCTCGCTACTATTTTCTCTTTCTCCTTCATTTCCTAGCCATTCCCTTCACTTCCTATCACCTCTAACCTCTTCCTACACACCTAAGGAACACTCTGAACGTTTTGGATCACAAGTTTTCTCTCTCTTTCCTCTTTTCTCTTTCCTTTCTTTCTTTTCTCTCTCTTTCTCTTTCTATTTTGAGTTTCCTTCTCTTCTCTCTCTTTTTCCTCTATTCCAGCCTCACTTCCACCCTTAACAGCTCATGTTTCAAGTCTCCAACAAGGACTTTCCAGCAGCTACTTCAAATATTGCCCAAAAATCTATTTTCCCCTTTTTACTTAACTTAACCTTTAAGTTTTTCTTCCTTCTTCAATTTCTTTTCTTATTTCTGCCAATTCTAGCCCAAATCCATGCCAGCACCAGTTTTAAAATTTTTTTTGGTGTCAAAATAATAAGTATAACACGTGTCTGAAGTTTCATAAAAATCGGAATCCGAAAATTTATCGCGGTTCGGTTGGTGCCCTAATCCAACTCCGAAACCTCGACGATTTTTACGGAACCGAAACCGTACGACGTTGTCGTAAAATTAGGGTTCCAAAACTCTTAAAATCATATTAATAAACATATAATAAAATCTCAAAATTATTTACTTTATATTTTACGCGTTTTCGACATTTTTCGATCGCGCGAGCCAAAAACTCTAATTGGCTCCGTTTATGTTTTTCGACAGTAAACGAACTTAAAACATAGCTTATTTAACATATTGATTTCATGCATTATCATATTCAAATCATCTAAATTCAAATCAAATATTCTATTTCATATGATGCTTTTTAAATAAAAATGCACATAATGCATGTGATGACGTCGGTAACGAGTCTATCTAATACTCTGTTTTCTAACCCATGTAGTGATATCAAGATGGGTCTATCTAATACTCTGTTTTCTAACAAGTATCCATGAAATTGATTTATATCACCATACACATAATTATCTTATGATTATCGAATTAATATTCATACTAGTTATAAATTAATAATATATCTATAACAATAATAAACTGGGAATATATATATCATTAATGTATAACAATGCAAACAAAAAATAATGATAATAAAAACCTCTTTATTATTAATAAAAATGAATAACATATGTAATAACCATCTGCCTATATGTGTCATTAAATAGACCATTTTTTTTATCATACATATGACATGTCATATACTAATTACTATGACCCTTTGACTAATTATTACATGCCTCACTTATTTACAGAACAGATACCTATATTTCAAAATAAGTTAAACCATAATGATATAATTTACATATTAAGAATTCTATATGTAATGCAAAATGAGGGAGAGAGGCTTGAAGTTCTTAGGGCTGCAAACGAGCCGAGTCCAGCTGAGTATTGTGCTGCTCGAGCTCGGCTCGTTTAAAATTTCACGAGCTCGAGCTCGAGTCGAGCTCGTGTTAAATTCCACGAGCTCGAGCTCGAGCCGAGCTCGTGTTAAATTTCACGAGCTCGAGCTCGGCTCGCGAGCTTGGCTGGTTTTGAAACTCGAGAGCTTGGCTTGTTTTAGGCACGTGAGCTTGGCTGTTTTATGTTGCTATTCGAGCTCAAGTTTGAGCTCGCAAATAAGCTTGAATTCGAGCTCATCTCGAGTTTAAGTTTTAGCTCACAAATAAGCTCGAACTCGTTTCCTGCTGTTATTCGAGCTCGTGTTCGAACTCATTAAGAGTTAGTCAAAAATCAAGAAAATTCATTTTTAATGTCGTTTCAGTGAGAAAATGAAAATAGCAGTGAAAGAGAAATTGCAAAAAATGAAGTGGAGAGGCGGGTGGCTTGGCTGAAGCATATTTTTTGATTTGGTACCACAATTAATCGTTTTGATAGGCTCGCGAGCTTATTTAACGAGCAGCTCGCGAGCCAATTAAACAAGCTACTCGCGAGCTTTTTTAAACGAGCTGTTCGCGAGCCTAACTGCTCGGCTCATTTATTAAACGAGCCTAAATTTTTGGTTCAGCTCGGCTCGTTTATTATTGATCCGAGTCTCGAGTCGAGCTTTTATCGAGCGAACACCGAGTCGCTCGCGAACGGCTCGGCTCGTTTGCAGCCCTAGAAGTTCTAACTGATCGACTCGAGCGAAAGGAAGGTGGAACTAATGCCGTCAGTTACCAAGAAAAAAAACTTGAAAACATAATTTTGATGACAATCCATGGTATTGGGATATTCAGAATTATCTCAAAAATGGGACCTATCCGGAGGGATCTTCCAAAACTGACCAAAGTACATTAAGGTAGTTAGCAACTGGCTATATCCTCATTGGAGATATGCTTTATAAAAGAACTTGGAATTGGAATGTATCTGAGATGTGTAGATGAGGCAGAGGCTGAGTCAATCATGGAATCTGTGCATGGCATAGAATCCGTTCTACACATGCATGGAGTGGCATTAGCCCAAAAAATCATGAATTTGTGTTACTACTGGCTAACCATGAATGCAGACTATGTGAAACACGTGTAGAGATGTCATGAATGTCAGATTTTTGCCAAGCTACAAAGGCAGCCACCAGTTGCTTTAAATCCCATCACTTCACCATGACCCTTTACTACATAGGGGATTGATGTAATTGAGAAAATACATCCCAAGGCTTCCAATGGTCATCAGTTCATCTTAGTAGCCATGGATTACTTCATAAAATGGGTTGAAGCGACCTCTTACTCAATTCTAAATGCCAAAAAGGCAGCACAGTTCGTCCTTACTAACATCATTTGTCGATATGGAATACCATTTAAGATCATCACAGATAATGGGACTCATTTTCAAAAAGAATTTGCAAACTTATTGAAAGATAAAAAGATCCAGTATCATAAGTCTTTCCCCTACAGACCGCAGGAAAACAGGGCTGTAGAGGCAGCAAATAAGTCTATAAAAGTCATCCAGTAGAAGATGATTCTAAATCACAAGGGTTGGCACGAACAGTTGCTCTATGCCTTATAAGGTTACAGAACTGCAATCTGAACTCCTACTGGGGCAACCCCGTATTCCTTAGTGTATGGAATGGAAGCAGTACTCCCCATTGAACTCAAAGTTCATTCAGCAAGAGTTATCCAAGAAAGCCAGATCAATGAGGCCGATTGGATCAGTAACTATCATCACCAACTTTTGGGTCTAGATGAAAGAAGACTACAAGCCTTGCATCAGATCCAGGGTTATCAAGGACGAATGGCTAAGCATTTCAACAAGAAGGTCAAAGATCGGAAGTTGGAAGAAGGTTATCTAGTTTTAAAAGAAATCAGAGCACCAGTCATAGATCCCCGAGGGAAGTTCTGCCCTCATTGGGTTGAACCCTATCTTCTGAAGAAGATACTTCCCGGTGAAGCCGTCATCTTAGCAGATGTAGATGGTTTGGATTTTGTAAACCCATGCAATTTAGATCAATTAAAAAGATATTATGTGTGAGTAGTCATTGTAAATCACATGCATTTTGTAACAAGAATTACGTGAATCTGTTTCTCCCTTAAAGAAAAAAGAAAAGAAAAATGTATTACGGAGATATGTAGGCAACCCCATGGGTTTGGTTCAAAATTAATAAGATTCACATTTCCATTTCATTCTCTTTGCCAATTAAAGAAAAAGAAATATAAAAGATCGCTAAGTTAAAACCTGAAAGGGCGGCTTAGGCAAAAATTAGAGCAAACAAAAAAGGAAAAAAAATAAAAGCTCACTAAGTTGAAAACCCGAAAGGGCGGCTTAGGCAAAAATGAGTAGGTCACTAAGTTAAAAATCCGAAAGGGCAGCTTAGGCAAAAATTAGAGCTAAAAATAAAACATAAATAAAAGCAGTATTGTACTTGGAAAGCAAAAATCTTTGAAAATGTCCAAATTCAAAAGTCTGAAGCAAATTGAGTCACAAGTCAAAAATTCAAAAAAAATAGACAAAAACTCTCAAATTGAGTCAAGTCATGAAGAGCAAAACTAAGTCTCCCGCTCTTTGCGAGGGTTAATGTTGTTAATGTCTTCCTTAGACCCCAAGTCTTCCTTAAACACTGTCACCTTATGGAGTCATCTTAATCTCTTCGTTAATCATCTGATCATTGTCAGTCGAACCTCAAGTCCACCCCTCTAGGTCAGTCAATAGTGGGTCCCTTCTTGGCTTCTCAATTAGCCACAGTTGAGAAATAAACCAAGTTTGATACTCAAGGAAAACATCAAGTACATGCCAGAAAGTGTCAACTGCGCAAGAAAGCATCAAATTAAAAAAAAAAAAAGATTTGAGAAACAGTCCTGTCATTAAAACCCAAGTCTGCTTTGTCTAAACTCCACGGGGTTTCTATTAGTACAATGCCATCAATGCAGCTCATCTCCTCCATTTGCCTAATTAAGGGGCAGATTGCAGATCTCTAAAACCTGGTTCTTGTTAAATCGAAAACCTGCTAAGAGATAGAAAACAAAGGCCAGCATCTTGAGTCTTATCTACTAGAGATGACAGAATCATGTTCTACTCATCCACTAACATTGCTTAGGCATATGTCTTAATGAAGTGAAAGAGGCTCTCAAAAGATCTCAAGCAGCCAGTCTTTATCTTGTACCTAGCCGAGGGGCCATTCGGATCACATCTCACTATTGTACAAGCTTCCTAAAAAAAGGGCACATATCCTCCATCATGACCCAAAGATTCCTAAATTTGATGCAAACCTTCAAGAAAATCCAATTCCACAGCTACCCCATGTAGATTGGTCAAAGCAACCAAACCATATGGCCTCATATTGATCCTTTCCACTTTCAGAAGACTCTTAGTCTAGTTATGCATGGCAAAACGGATCTTCTCCTCGCGCGTCCAGACCTCAACCTCAAAATTCGTTATTCAGAAAACCACTGAGCTCCATAAATTCATTTTTATGTCTATCAGTGGGGGGTAACTGTGAATACTTGAATTCTGAGGTCCGGAAAACCACCTTTCTCGAACTGCAAACAGTCGGGTCGGACTAGAGGATGCCAGAAAATTACGTTGGAAGTATGCCTTCATGGTACTAGAAATGTTCAGAATATTACGAGGATCACAGAAATGGCCTCGGAGAAGTCATCAGAGTCCTATAACATCCTGAAAAGGCTCCGGAATGAAAAACTGGCAAAAGATAGCTCTTAGCCGCCTGGGAGGGCACCTCAGGCCGCCCTCCAAAGCGATCTAGGCTGGCCTAGGTCAACTTTTGGTCGATTTTTGTACTATAAATAGGCCCCCAGAGTTCCTTTTCACTCACAACTTGAGCTGTGTTGACAGCTGCTCTCTTCTCCCTTTTTGCTTTTAGCATTTCCTTATCACTAGACAATTCTTTACCACTTTTTGCATTGCATTATTGTGTTTTTGTGCATTTATGCTTTAATAAAAATTTAATAAAAAGTCCAAATCAAGCTGAATCTACGGAGCAATCGTCGATTACTTTAGGTATGCACCTAAACTCGATCATTTCGATTTAATACTCTTCTTTTCCTTCTTCAATTCAAACATGCATAACATTCTGCATTGCACAATCACTTTTTGGCACCCAAGTGCCCACATGACCAATCTTTTGACCCCAATGCCCAATTAAATCACCTTTTTGGTTCCAAGGCCTAAACAAATCACATTTTTGGTCTAAGACAATACAAAATTGCATTTTTTGCCTTAAGGCCTAAAAATCACTCTTTTCAGCACCGATGCAGTAAAATTACACTTTTAATCCCTAGACCACCTTTTCGTTCCCGGCGCCGTAAAATTACACTTTTGGTCCCTAGACCACCTTTTCGTCCACAGTGCCGTGAAATTACACTTTTGATCCCTAAACCACCTTATCAGTCACAGTGCCATAAAATTACACTTTTGGTCCCTAGACCACATTTTTGGCCCCGATACCGTCTTATAACATTTTTTTCCCTAGACCACCTTTTCGAGCACATTTCCGTAAAATCACACTTTTGGTCCCTAGATCGCACAAGTCACTCTTTTGGCCCTAAGGCCTAACAAAATATCATTTTGGCCCCTAGACCTAAATAAATCAATCTTTTGGCACCCAAGTGCCTAAATCACACTTTTGGCTCTAAGGCCCGTCAATCCTTTTGACACACACACACACAACATGCATACATGCATTCCCCCTTCTACACGCCTTTAAATAGGCTTTCTCGAACTACATTGTCCTTTTTCTCTCATACAAACGAGAGTATGTGGGCATCCTTGGTATATTACTCCGAGTAACAGGTCAACCCATCTCCTAAACTCATTGTTTACATCTTGCATTACGTACATAAAATTGGGTTAGTCAAATATGCATGACACAGTCGCCGAATCCACCTCGGGTTCACGAACTAGTTTCTATCATTCATTAGGCTAATTAATCTACAAATAGGTTATTTGGGGTTCTTTCTTAATTTTCCCCTAAAAAAAAGTAAATTAAGTGGCAACTCTAACAACACATTTTCAAAGTGAACAACCTCGCATTTTCTGTCCATGGGTGGACCCGGGGCTCGAAGGGAGGTAAGAGTACACAATTTGACTTTGGATTTTAAATTGATTAAAAAATGATTAGAAATAAATTTTCTAGATTTTTAACTAACTCTTAATGAGCTGGAGCTCAAGTTTGAGTTTTTTTGTAAGTTGAAACACGAACTCAAGCTCGAGCTCAAATAGTAATGTGAAACGACACGAGCTTCACAAGCTGAGCTCGAGAGCCTTAATTAAGCCAAGCTTAAACTTTCAAATTTCCAAAGGAGTTTGAGCTACTAGAATTTAATACGAGTCAAACTCGATCAGTACAATACTCAACTCAGCTTGTTTGCAGCCCTCACCCATATTTATTTTCGAAAATTAATTGTCAAGTTGAATTTGGTTTTACAACCAATTTCACCGTGAGGGGATAGGGAGGGTGAACAGGTATGGTGAAGACAGAAAAGAAGAAACAGTATGTGTGGTTGGGAAACAAATGAAGAAACCACAAAGTCTAGGGATTCACTAAGTCAAGTTGGGTATCTAAGACCAAGCCCGCGTCACATCAGCTAGAAGGAATGAATAGAAGAGTATCATCAGGATTTGTGACATGGCATACAATTGTGTAAATAGCTAGGATACGATTCATTTAGAGAAGAGTATCTATTATACTTGTATAAAAAAAAACAAACACAATTGTACAAAATAATCGAAAGAATTAAAAATTTCTCTAGAATTTTCCATAAAATCTTCGTTTACAATTATATTCAATTAATAAAATATCTATTGATTAATATTTACATAAACAATAGAAAGGGATTGAACGGATATATTTTACTGAAAAAAAAGAAAGAAAGAAAGAAAGGGATTGAATGAGTATAATTTTTTAAAAAGATGAATTAGATGGTAAATTTCATGAAACTAAAGGGATCAAATAGTGGTTGTCCTTAAGAAATACGAGAATTTTTATAAGTGGCTGAGTGGTGGTGCAGGGCACATGGGAATGGGTCGAAATGAAAGCAAAGCAGAAATGGCAAGAAAACCCAGAGAGAAGGGATAAAAAGAAAATGACAAATAAGGAAAATAAAAAAAGTTCACGGGTCACTGAACTGTTACTAACATAAATAAACTTACAAAACAAAACAATTTCCATTCTCTTTCAAAACCTATAACCTCAAAGAAATCTTAATCTTGATTTGAGGATGTCTTGTTCTGGGGTTTCATTGGGTTTAGTTATTATGCTGGTGACGTTGTGGTGTGGAGTGGAAGGAGGTTTTTCCACAGTTAAAGTAGGTAATATATCTAAAATAGAAGATGCAGTCAAGTTTCATATTTATTATGGACAGACTTTCAAAGTTATCAAGAATGTTATTGATGCCAAGAGCTATCTTCTCATTCAGGTTTTTCTTTTCTCTTCTCTTCTCTTCTTCACTCACAACACAATAGGCTTGTTTATTTTTGTTTTGTTTAATTTCTAAAATTAAACTTTTTGACCTTTATCTGTATGGGAAATCCCATTTGAATGGAGATTAATTCAACCAACTTTATCACTGGATTATTAAATTAAATATAGTATTTGGAAATCTTGAATATTTCTGAATAAAACAGGTTGTTATATTTTTAATTATTACTTGTGAAAGATAAATTTGGTAGTAAATACTAAATACCTTGTGTATGGCCTGTTTATGAATTGATAGATTTCATGGGATTTTGCAGTGTAAAGAGAGAGAACTTTATAAAAAAGAAAAAAGGGAGTGAAGTGTTTTTTTCTTGCCAAAGTTTCGTTTTCTATTCGATCAACGAGACATGTGATTCTCTAATGGCCTACACTTAATCCATTTTAAAATAATGTGATTGGCATTTATTAAAGAAGTAGATATTCCCTCCAAACTGAAGAAAAGTTAAATAGCTTTTTAATTTTTTTTTTATATTTTTAATTGAGTTTTCATGTGAATTACGAATCTTCCTCATCATATCTCACAATTAGTTACAAATTAGTATACAATGGTATTAAAACAATTGATAATCATGGATTCGGAAAAAAGGTAAATAATTTTCAAGTGTTATTATTAAACAAAAATGGAGTACTTATTTCGTTGTAATGAACAGAGTGACTCGAGGATGGCAACAAGGACAAAATACTGCACAGCAAGGATCAAATCTTTTGTCATTCCTCTATCAAACTATTCTGTGGATACTTACTTCTTTCCAGGTATAAATGAATTTGTAACTATTGATTTAGGTAATAAATATTATTCTTAATTTGTGCTTTCATTTCTTTGGCAGTTTCGTTTTTTGAGGTAAGTATACTATCAGCTATTACTGTGAATGCCTATACTGTTAAAATAAAAAGTTGAAGTTGGAAAATAATGAATGCATCAGCTGGTGGGAATATTGGGGAGCATGAGAGGCATAACATCAAATTCAATGGCGTCAGAATGTGGGTTGAAATTGTATGAAAGAGGAGAAACTATAATTGTAAACAGAAGTGATCCACAACAGTTTACTCCTTTTGCTGCCCATTTTGTGAGTGATAATGATCAACCCCAGGCTTGTAATTTTGCTAATTTTGCTGCTTTTCAAGAGGATGCGCCTTTGCAGGTCTATAAAAGTCTTTTTCTTTTTAAATTTTTTTTAAAGAATTCAATTGAGCAAAAAAAAAAAAAAAACTCTCTTTGTGCAGAGAGCAGAGTGGATAAAGTTCATTGGGGTTTTCGCAAACGTAGAGACAAGAGCTAATCAAGTGTATGATGCAGTGAGTGTATATATTCATTATTTTTTCTATTCAACAATTGTTTAATTACCCTTCAAAAATTTTAGAAAATTGTTATAAATTAGTTTATTTACTATACTTACATGGATTCCAATTTGTTTAAATCTAGACTTTTGAAATAAATGATTCAAATACTAGCTAGTTTTGATCTCAAATACTGTTGTTTGTTTCTGTTGTCTTTAGTCTCAAACAAATTAGGAACAGTTATACATAAAAGGGATAATTTTTTGATATAATAAATGATATTTTAATGCGGTAGCAAAATAAAGTTTCAATAAAATTGAACTAAAGCATCATTAACTTAGAAGTTATATAATTTTCTTTTTGAATGTTACAAACGAGTGTGCAAGCTTATGTTGATTTTATAGGCCATGTTAAACTTTACTCATCCGAAGAGTATTTGAACCCATTTGGAGATTCGAATCTGCCACATGGGACTCAGCGAATATGTTGCTCTTAACTCGCAGGCTATACGTTATATGATTGAATGATGCAATTAAGTTATTTTTATTAGGTTATAAAGTTGAGAGATTCAAGATAAAGGTTTAATCTATGTTAAAGGTGTGTAAAAGAAAATTACTTCGAATTCTTATTGGTTTAGTGTTAGTTTTTGTGGATTATTACAGCTTGGGAGTGTTATGTATCCTGAGATCAGTAACATGGTGACATTAGTCATTTCTGTATCAATGCGTACTAATTTTGGTTAATTACCATAGTTACATTTTTTAACCCTGCGGAAATAGTTTACCTTAGATTATTTCACACTGCATCATAATTTCATATATTAAATGAATGATCAAGACATTTGGGTTTGCAGGTTAAAGAGAACTATTTATGCCTGGCTAAAATGGCAGCAAATACAACAAGATCCTTCAAGCCTATTGTAGCTTGGATGCAGTATTCCGACGTGAGTATCATATCTTATAATTAATAAATAAGTTGTTAATAAGTCAATAATTAAGGAAAAATGAAAATCAATCAATGCTGATAATTTATTTTGCAGGGTGTATGGACCTTTACAGAGGAGACTTATAAATTGACTGTGAAAAAAAAATATATATATATATATATATATATATATATATATATATA
>CANUEY010611205.1:0-13264 GCA_948099555.1 Croton setiger
TCACATCCACACATCAAAGCGATCAACTTTGATTTGAATCATGTCATTGAAACGGCACCGGATCGTACAGGAGTGACTCATGTTGGCGGTGACATGTTTAAGGCTATTCCTAATGCTGATGCAGTTATTATGAAGGTAAATTAAATAACTACTTTATTTAATTTTTTGAACTCTAGTCTATTTTTCAGATCCTAAATATATCTGTTATTAGATTAAATCTTTAGGTGCATAACTAAATAAAGTTACCCATTAAAATTAATTATTTCTAATAAAGTGTTGAAAGTTGACCTGAATTTTTTTTTTTATGTTTAGTAGTCATCCACATATGATTAATTAAAATATGGAATTTAGTTTATTTAAAGATAATTATAAGTACCAATAATTATATATTTATTTCAATTTCCAGATAATCTTCTTCAATATTATAATTGTTGACACTGCAATGGTATACTATGTTAAAAAGAAAAATAGTACAATAGAACTGTATGTACCTCGTCACGGGTGTAGATAATAATAATAATGATAATTAATTGTATTATTGGTAGGGTAGACAATTCAGCTTTAGACTAATTCAATTGCATTATGCATTTTCATTTATACATTTAAAATTTAGATGGAGTACATTATTTTATTTGTATAAATCATGTGTCAACCGTAAAGCTGCTCTCATTGACGGGATCAACTAAATAATAATAATAATAATAATAATAGTAATGATAAAATGTGAATTACAGTGGATCATGCATGATTGGGGCGATGAAGATTGCATAAAGATATTGAGGAATTGTCGGAAAGCAATACCGGAAAAAACAGGGAAGATAATGATCGTTGATGTAGTTTTGAAACCAAACGGTAACGAATTATTTGATGATATGGGTTTAATTTTTGATTTGGTAATGATGGCTCATTCTTCAGGTGGAAAGGAAAGAACAGAAGCTGAATGGAAATTAATTTTGAAAAAAAGTGGTTTCCCTCGTTACAATATTATAAAAATTCCTGCTTTAACTTCTATTATTGAAGCTTTTCCAGGGTAAATATTAAGGTTCTTTTCTAATTAATAATTTTAATAATTGAAAATAAAATTGTTTTTTTAATGTATGTTTGTAGGTCAACATCTATGTATATCACTTTATTATAATCTAAGTAAATAAAATTCTATAAACTATGTATGCTTATTATCATAACCAATAAGTGTACGATGTAATTGTAATGGTATACTACATTTCTAATGTACAAATTCAGCTGCAAAGTACCATTCAAATTTAAACGAGATGGTCTTAAATTTTTCAAATTATTTTTTATGGCTTTCAAAAAAGGATTATTAAAAAAATATTTTTTATTTTAATTTTTTTCGTGAATTGTTAAAATTTTTTTAGCAATATTCGTGTTATACTTTGAAATAAAAAAAAAAAAATTAGTCATCAAGTTACAACAAATAGAAAGAAGGCTTTGGTAAACTATCCATTTTTACCATGAAATTTATTAGAGAACAAATTTTTTTATTATGATTTTTGTGTAATTCTAAGGAAAACAACGCAAATTAGATATGGTTGCAAGTTAAAGTGCTAATTCTTGAAATTAGGGTTTGCTAAACAATTGAATGCCCAAATTGCATCCTGAATTTCTTGTATTGTATTGTAATTTATTAGCAAATAGCAATAGTTGTATTGGAATGTGACATAAATTATAAGCAAATTTTTTAATAGTTAACATCACATAAAGATGAGTGTTTTGAATTGATTCAAAATTATTTTAAAATAGAATGGATGTATTTGAAAAATTGACCTGTAAATGTAATAATTAGAATTGAAACCATCAACTGAATCACTGATGAAAATCGAAATTAATATCGTCGAAACCAAGAGTCGAATTTCGGGAATTAACCACAAATTGAATTTACGTCTATTTTGTTTTTTAAACAATATAAGTGATCGGACAAAAAGTCTGTAAGAACCGGATGTTTTTGGGAGGTTGTCTAATTTCGAGTAAAATTTGGATTGAAAACTTTGAATTGAAGTTAAATTATTGGTCAACCTAAATATTGAAAAACATCAGCAGTTGGATGAAGGAAGAGGAGACTTGGGTTGGGAATTGTATTAAAGTTCCCTTCAGTCATGGCGCCAATGGGGCCCATGTGTCGGTCACTTAACCCACCTGCCTTTGATAATTTAATTGATAGAGCAAGTTATCAGTAAAGCTTGATGGTAAGTAACTGCCTTTTATTTTATAAATTATTATTATTATTATTTTGCTAAATCTCCAAATGACGTCAAAAATTGCTAATTTTATGAATATCTGTGGAAATTTAAGTTTAAAATATTGTTTGAGTTTATAATTTGAAGTTTAGCTGCCCAAACACAAAACAATCTTAATATCTCCCATCATTTGTGGAAAAAATAAAAATCTAACCATTGATCTTCAATTTGATTGTGGAGATGTATATTACAGATTAAAAGGTCAGTACATGACTTTGATTCTGGCGTCTGTAAGAAGGTGGGAGTATTTGAAACCTCATCTATTGCATGAGCAATAAATGGATTTGCAACTAGTCTATGGTACTAGCAAAATCATCCATACAATATAAATCCCTAGGAAGAAAGGGAATAGTTTTTTTTTTTAATCAAAAATTCTTAAATCTAATGATATTTTCAATAGTGGGATGAGAAGCATTGTGACAAGTGGAATTTAGTTGGGTATAATGTGGGTTTGGTACCATTGGATTATGTTGGAGGTGGGACTAGAAACTTGATAGAATAGATATAACAATGTTAAATCACAGAAATCAACTTTGATTGCCAACGAGTGACTCATTATTAGAGGTGACGTGTTTAAAGCTATTCCACCAAATGCTGATGCCGTTGTCATAATAAACGGGAATATTTCTTTTTGGTCTCGTAAATTAATCAAAATTTCTCTGATTTCCAAGATTTGATTATAACAATTTACAATCCATCACAAAAGCTAAGGAATCAACTAATGGGACTTAAGAGCAATTAATAAAAATCAACCAACTTGCAGAAAACTATTAGAAACAAATTGCAGCAACTCTCTCAACGGTAAACCTTTGGCAATGTTAGCTTCCATATAATGTTCCCCGTGGCTGGACATAGTAGAAATTTGAAGGAAAATTAAATAGGACGTTATTAAAAAACTTTAATGTTACTTGTGGCTCGAGTGTTGCATCCAGCGCATACAACACCTTTCCATCTTTTACTTTTCATTTTGAAAGTTTTTCCTTAGCAGTTGGTGGTGTGGTGTCAGTGTCTCCAACAATGTCCCACAAGTCTTGTAAATAGGTAAAATTTAATGTGTACTACCCAGTAGTTGCAGTTACCACAGTTTAATTTTCGATGAAGCACGCCGATAAACTAATTTCAGCCATTTGACAAATGTTCAACACTTAGTCTTCTCACAATTGGTCACTGACCATAACTGTCCCAAATTATTTTTTGAACGCGGACAAAATCTTTCCTTCTTAGACGCTTGAACACACGAACTTGACTTAAAACATACCAAGAATAATTCTTTTTTTATGTGGAAGATTAGATCCAGCGGCAACCACAGAGCATATTTAGCCTTGGCTTTTTACTAACCTCGGTTCTAGACCATGACTATGACACCAACTATAGAAAATTGAAGGAAAATAATATAAGATTTTATTAAAAAACTTTAATACAAAATTTGAACTTTTACAACTATTTTTTTACTCACTCACTTCAATGAGCACTCACACACTAACAACTCTCTCAAACACCTCACCACTACACTCTCATGTAACTCACCAACTCCCACTTACACTCTCGCTTTCTTTACTATCAATTTGTTTCTGCACACTTATAACTAGCCCGACACCTCTATTTATAGTATAAGAGAGGCGGTGAAGGAAGCTTCTAACTTCATTACTCTATTATTTTTCCTATACTTCAGAAATATCTAGAATAGTTAGTAGCTAGAAAATTCTAGCTTTCTACAGTTGGTGATGACTTTCCAGACATAGCTTGCAAGAAATCACCCTCGGCAATCTCTGTAAGCAGAGGCAGAGTCCTGCAAAACAAGGAAAGCAAACAGAAGATTAGAATCAAAATCAAAACAAAAACAGAAAGGTAAAATTGAAACAGAAAGAGTAGAAGTTGGAGTTAGTTGTCAAATATAACAGTATAAATATATGTAGCCAAAGAAGCAATTACATGAAATACAATTACTTCTTTTTTGTTCATTTGAAATTATGAAAGTTATCATGGTATAAGAGCTGGCAATTGGTTATTGAGACTTAAACAGCAAGCCAAGAGCTCATCACCTACTTGAAATGGCAGAAGAAACTTCTATTTCCTCCACAAAATCAATTGAGATAGGGGAAACAATCAACCCTGTCAACATGAGTCAGCTACTAGAATTGTTCTAGAGCATCAACCTCAACGACAAAGCCACATAAAACAATAGTATTCAGAATCTCATCATTTCAACAAAGCTAACCGACCAGAATTATGCTCTTTGGTCTAGGCTTATGAGCCTTGCAATCCGGAGCAAAGGGAGGCTCAATCACATCATCGCCCCTCCGCCTCCGCAGATTGCCTCCAATTATCAGCTATGAGTCCAGAATGACTCCATTGTCATAATTTGGATTGTAGAAAATATAGATACTGAGCTAGTGCATCACTATATTAACTACCCAACAGCTAGAGAGTTGTGGCAAGGGATCTAAGCTACTTACAGTAGTGAGGCCGACTCACTAAAGATATTTGATCTGGTTGTTAGGTCAAACCAGATGAGGTAGGGAGAGTAATCATTGGAGAGGTACTATAGCCAACTCCAGGCAGTCTGGAGAGAGATTGACAGAAAAATGTCCAACCCCTTTCGGTGTCTAAAAGATATTATCATCTTTAATAGAATGCAAGAAAAAATCAGACTGTTTCAATTTCTCGTAGGAGTGAAAGGGATTTGTGATTCAGATCGAAGGGAGTTGCTCAGGTAGGATCCTCTTCCAAAGGTGGATAGTGCTTACGCGACTCTAAAGAGAGAGGCAGCCAGAAGGGAAATCATGAGTAGAGAGGACTCTTCTCTACGTTCATCAGGAGAACCCTCAGGTGTCGGAAATAGTTTTGTTAGCTAGTCAGAACTAGCCAAGAGAGCAGCTTGGTCATCTTTCTGGTGGGACAAATTTCAGTTGAGATGTACCTATAGCAGCGAAAGCAGACACACCAAAGATGGGTGCTTTCAATTGATTGGATACCCCAGACTGGTGGGATGAGGCCAAGAGAAAAAAAAAGAAGGCTACCGTTGCCGTAACTCTGGTGAGTAATCGGGAGATTACCAGCACCAAAGGCGGCGTACATGAGGAGGGAACAACAGCCATGGTAGAGGGGAGCGAAGGAGACAGAAGACAAAAAGAGATAGACGTTAGAGGACTGACTGGGCACCCATTACTGGGCTACCTTAAAATGTTATTTCCTCAATATTTTAATAGTCATAATCCTTTCCATTGTGAAACATGTGTTATGGCTAAGAGTAACAGACAAACTTTTTACCCAACAAATACTAGACTTGATAGTCCGTTCTCTTTAATACATTCGGACATTTTGGGACCGCCACCAAAAACTAGTAAAGATGGGTACTCTTACGTTATACTTTTCATTGATGATTGCACTAGAATGACCTAGGTATATTTTTTGAAAAATAAATAGGAAGTTTTTGAAAAATTTATTTCCTTCTACCAATTCATACAAATCCAATTTTAGAAACAAATTAAAATACTTAAGTCATATAATGGTGGTGAATACGTCAATCACACCTTAAAACAACTCTTTTTAGAGAATGACCTTATTCATTAAACTACTTGTTCCTACACCCCTCAACAAAACGACGTGACCGAAAAAAGGAATCGAACTCTTCTTGAAATGGCTCAAGCAGTCATGATAGAATCTAGAGTTCCTCAGTCCTTCTGGCCTGAAGCCATAGCTATATCTACTTACCTCATCAACCGTCTTCGTACCAGAATTTTGAACCTAAAGATACCTCTAGATACCCTAGCCCGATACACTTAAATTCCGTCAATATCAACTATTTAACCTCGGTATTTGGATGTTCTGTATATGTCTACATTTCAAGCGTAATAGGACCAAACTTGATCCCTGTGCAGTTAAGTGTGTATTTGTGGGTTATGGTGTACATAAAAAAGAATACCGGTGTTTTGATCCTGTTAAGAATCAGACATATACTACCATAGATTGTATTTTTTGGAAACAGAGTTCTATTATAACCACCTTAATAGTCAGAGGGAGAATCATACTGTGTTCCCACTAAGTTGGTTAAATAGTCCGATTATCATGACAGAATCTATTCTAAAAGAGCAAGTAAGCGGTGTCACTGAGTCCTCTAGAGATGAAGGGCAGTTCAAAACGGCAGAACTACTACCTACATCTTTTCTGTCTGGTATCCATAAGGTTAGTAATTCAGAACCCGTTTCAAATTCTTTAGGCTCTCCTAGGGTGGTTTTTAATCCTGTAGGATTGGAAGAACAAAGAACTAAAACACAGAAAAGGTACACCCTTCCACCAAGAAAAAATAGGGGAATTCCACCAAAGAGATACGAGGCAGAATATGAATCTCAGAAGTCCAGGTATCCCGTAACAAATGTGGTAAGGGGTAGCTTACCAAAAGAGAGAAAAACCTTTAACGTTGTTCCATACTCAATTGATATCCATAACACAGTGAAGGAAGTGTCGTGAGAATTGGAGAAAGGTAATGCAAGTTGAAATGAAAACACTAGAAAAGAACAAAACATGGGAAAAAACCAAAATACCAACCGGGAAAAAACCTGTTGGATGGTATTTACCATAGAACATATAGCAGATGGGACCATTGAACGATACAAGACAAGATTGGTTGTCAAAGGTTATACACAAACCTATGACATAGATTACTTTAAAAAATTTTCTCTAGTAGCAAAACTAGATACCATACGTGTTCTATTTTCTGTAGCAGTAAACAAGGACTGGCTTTTGTACCAATATGATGTAAAAAAATGCCTTCTTGCATGGTGATCCAAAAAGAGGTTTACATGGAGGCTCTAGGAGGCTTTCAGTTTGAAGAAGGATATAGATTAAAAAAAGCACTATATGGCTTAAAACAATCACCAAAAGCGTGGTTTTGGAGATTTACCACGACCATAAAAAAGTATGGTTATTATCAAAGTAACTCTAATCACACCCTCTTACTCAAAAGGAGAAAAGAACTTGTGACTTGCCTTATTATATATGTTGACGATATGATTTTTACAGGTAATGATAAGGAAGAGATAAAAAACCTTAAGAAAGAATCTTTCCAAGGAATTCGAAATGGAAGACCTTTGGAGCTTGAAATATTTTTTCGGGATAAAAGTTTCAAGAACTGAACAAGAAATCTTCATTTCTCAAAAGAAGTATGTTCTGGACTTAGTAGCAGAAACTGGACTACTAGACTGTTTGCTAGCAGATACACATATAATGATGAATCATGGTTTACAATTCTTAGAAGATGTTGAGTTGGCAAATCGTGAACAATACCAGGGGTAAACTCATATATCTCTCATATACAAGACCAAAGATAGCCTATGTGGTGGGAGTGGTCAGCCAATTCATGCATAAACAACAGAAACATCATATGGAAGCCGCACTAAGAATAGTGTGATACCTGAAGGGAACACCAGGAAGAGGTGTGATGTTCCGAAGAAATGGTCACTTATGCAGACTGGACAGGTAGTCCTATTAACAGACGGTCAACTTCAGGATACTTTACTTTTGTCGGAGGGAACTTAGTAACATGGAAGAGTAAAAACAAAAGGTTGGAAGAGTAAAAACAGAAGGTTATCACTCTTTCAAACGCTGAAGCTGAATTTCGGGGAATTTTTAAAGGATTTATAGAGATTCTTTGGTTAAAGAAGCTGTTGAAACAAGTCGATCTTTGTGTTGAGCACTTGTGAGTTAATGTGTGACAATAAAGCCGCTATCAGTATCTCAGAAAATCCGGTTTAACATGACTGAAAGAAACATGTCGAGATTGATCGACACTTCATAAAAGAAAAGATTGAAGTTGGTGTCATTCGTCTACCCTATATTCGGTCAGAGGAGCAATTGATAGATATACATTCAGTGAGGTCCTTGGCAAGCTGGGTGTTGGGCTCGAAGGGGAGTTTAGAGTCCTGCAAAACAAGGAAAGCAAACAGAAGATTAGAATCAAAATAAAAAAAAAAACAGAAAGATAAAATTGAAAAAAAATATGTGTAGCAGAGAAGCAATTAACATGAAATAAAATTACTTCTTTTCTGTTCATTTGAAATTAAGAAAGTTATTAATCTCATCTTCAACTTGGAAACAAGAATAATAGAAAACAAAAAAACAAAAAAGAGCAGACGAACAGACCAATGTCTAATGCACTTACAAATTGCAACATGGAAAAACGACGTCCTAATACTAAAAAAAATTATAGTCCATAATACTAACAGAATTTCCTAAAAATAAGAACACAATCAAGTAGCCACTAAAAACTAGGAGCAGCAGAAGATAAAAAAGATACTAAGTCGAGCACATGTATAACTTCGTAAGTTCAGTTCTTGTTCATTCTGTATTTATTGCAGTAGAAATTGGCCAATTTGCGGATATATATTAGGCAGTGGCTTTTCAAGAAACCAAGCTGTAACCTGATTTTGTCTCCGGAAGTCACCACTGCGGTTGCTGCTGTTGGGTTGAGAACTTTGAATTGAAGTAAAATTCTTTTCTTTCGCAGCCTGTTAGAGGAAAGATAAAATTTATATCCGTTTAGGTCTAAAAAAAATAGAGACCTAATAGAATGTATCTCCTCGTCGAAGTAATAATGTTATAAAATCCATTCATTAATGATTCTTCTGATTTTGCTTCCTTTTCTTGCGTTCCTGTTGCATATATAAACCCTAGATCCAAATTCAAAATTACTTCAAAACCATAATTTTGGTTAAGAAGATAAAGAAAGATGGAAATTCCTACTGGAGGAGGGAATGAAAAGGTTTTTTTGCCATCTGGGTATAGGTTTAATCCTACAGATCAAGAATTAATCCATGGTTATTTAAAGAACATGATTTTGGGTCTTGATCTTCCAGCTGATGTAATACCTACCGTTGATGTTTTCTCTGCCGATCCAGATCGACTTCCTCTGAGTAAGTTCATATTTTTAATTAGTTTGCTTTTATAATTAGCGCTAAACAACTTTTTTTTTTTTATAAGCTTCTGGAACAGGAATACATATCAATAATTAATAAATGGAATTTTAGTTAATTTTTCAGTTGTTAAACCCTATCCTGTAGAACTTCAGATTACAAATTACAGTAAACAACAAAACTATCATATTTATTTTTTTTTTCAAAATCTTGTTTTGGAAAAACTTTAGTGAAATCAAAACATATAGAATAAAATCCAATTTAGGCCAACCTTGTCTGAGAATGCTCGATGAATAAACATAAAACAATCTTAAAGAACATCATGTTACATTGTACAAAGTGACAAATCTAGTAAGGCAGAGATGAAGCAAAATCAAAACGCTATAAATTATTTCAAAAATGATTTTTGAACACAGTCAAAATCATTTTTTTTTGCATGTGTTAGCTGTTCATTGGGTGCGACATTGAAGTTGTGGCAAAGTAGTTTTTAGCTTATTTTGTTGTAAATGAATCTAAATCAAGAAAAAAAATAGTTCGAGTTCTTATGATACCAATTGTCACAAGCTAACGTTCTTCTTGCCTCAACACTCGTGGGTAGAGATGGCCACGGACCGGGCCACGTTTTGTGGGTGGGCCAAACCGTTACCGGCGTTGAACCGGCGGTTCAAGAACAGTTCACGGTTTATAACAATTACGGTTCGAAATTTCATTGGACCTGAATCGGACCACCGACCGAACAGTTCCGGTTCGAAGACGGTGCCTAGACTTGCTTAAAATTTAGGCCAAACTTACTCTTTTCTATTTAGCCTTCTCTTATACCACATTATTTCGCATATATATCCCAAGCCCCCACTGTAGCCTAAGGCATAGGATACCCTATTAGCCTAAGGCATAGGATCCCCTATTAGGGTGAATAAAAATAATCCACATCTACACGTTCACATCGTAGTTTGCGGTTTATGATTTAGGAAAACCATAAGTTATGATGTGGTTTGCACTGCTAGGAATCCGCGGTTTGCGGTTTACATAAAATTAAACTACCGTTTAGGGTATGAAAAATTCTTAGATTTTGGACTTTTGGTAGGCTTAATTGATGGTTTATGGATTTTCATATAGATTTTAGTATGATGGAAAGTGGAAAAGTATGAAAATTTTTCAAATTTGGGATTATTGACAAATTATATAATTTATGTTGTAAAATTTGGTGTTCCAGATTTAATCCGCAAATTGCCCAACAAACCGTGGTGCAGTTTAAATTTCAAAGCGCATATTACGGTATGATTTGCAATTTCATAAAACCGCAAATTACGTTGCGGTTAACCGCAACTTCTCACCCTCAATCCCCTATATTTTAACCTACACCATGAAAGGCATGCACACTGTAGGCCAGCGGACCATATCTTTAGATATTTAGTTTCATAATGTTTGGTTTCGAAATCTTTATATGTTTAGTTTCATAATCAAAATTAATATTTGAAATATCATCCATTGGCTAATTAGTATTTTATTCTTTCAATTATTTAATACAGGTGAATTCAAGAATTACGCAGTCGGTAACCAATGGTACTTCTTTTCAACTCGTAAAAAAGGCAAAATTTTAACAGAAAATGGTTTTTATAATATCTCAAAAAGGAGAGCTATTTATGAAGAAAATAAACTTATTGGTTTTGTTCGTACACTTGATTTCTACCATGGCAAGCCTAATAAAGCAACAAAATCCCAATGGACCATAGAAGAATTCAGTATCAATGATAAATTGGTCCAAGTTAATAAAGATGATCCTAATCTTCAAGCAAAGGTAACTTCGATTTACCTATTATCTATACTTTGTGATAACCTCAAAATAAATTTTAATTTCTATTTCTGTGTTTTGTTTAGATTTCAGATTTTGTTGTCTGTCGTATTGTGAAACAATGTAATACGACATCGTCATCATCAGAAAAGGAAATCATTCAAACTGGAGAAGAAACTGATGATGAAGATATAGATTCTTCTTGAGGAGAGAATAACAGATAACAGGAATATTTTATTTTGTTTTTAATTAAAAACAAAAAATAGGCATATTTTTAGGTTTTTTTCTTCTTATCAAATTAGTTTAAACTTGCCTTTTTATTTTCCTTTTAATTTTTTCCTTGACTATTGATGCAATCCATTCACATTTTGACATGAATTATACTAATTTATTTTTTCATCATAGATTGAAATACCATAATATTATATATGAAATCACCTTTTTATACAATAATACTGTACATAAGGCTGTAAACGAGCCAAGCCGTTTGCGAGCGGTTCGGTGTTTGCTCGATAAAAACTCAACTCGAGCTTGGATCGATAATAAACGAGTCGAGTTTGAGCTGAATATTCGAGTTTATTTAATAAATGAGTCAAGTTTGAGTTCGAGCTGAGTAGTTAAGACAGAATAAAAACGTAGTATGCATTATCTATTATCGGCACGTGAATGGAATAAAAAACATAACATGATAATATAACTTTTAAGTCACCGATTTTTAATGAACTCTCAAAGTCAATCTATAATCATCATCCACTTTCAACAAACCAAAACGACTAGAAGACTCTACGGATGCCAACAAACAAGATAGTCACCAGAAAGTTTTTATCAGATTGATGTATTGAACCGTGGGTTAGGTCAAGTTCTCGACATTATTTTAAGTCGTTTCGGTGGTCAAATGAGAAAATTGAGAGTAGTTTGGAGTTTTTCTCATTAAAGCCTATCTATCTTAAAGGATATAGTTGGTTTTGTTATCATTTCTAGGGAGCAAGAACAAAATCCTTCCAAATGGAATTTTTAAGTTTTCAGCCTAAACCGAAAACTCTATGTCCAAACTGAACTCATATCTTGACTTTTGAAATGGTAGAGTCTTTGTTGGGTATCCAAGGGTAAAGAGCATCCAAGGATAGAATATCTATTTTTAAATCTATTTTTAACATTAGAGTAAGAAAATAATATATTTTTTGATGAATTTCAGGAACAATTTCATATTCTATTTTCTATTTATTATGTTAGGCTATTAAATAAGTAAACATGAGTAGATATTTATCAAATGTCGCTTTCTTTTATTGTACGATATTTATCAAATGTCGTTTCCAATTATTGTACGATATCAAAAACATTTAGTAAAATATATTATGGGTGTAAGTATATTAAAGAAAAAAGTGGAAGATGTCACAAATCAAAATATTCATTTCTTTTCTTGAAAATAATTGGAAACCACAATGTTTCTTTTAGTATAAATATCTAGATATTTTACATGTCTTGTTTCTAATATAAATGTTTTTTTTTTTTTTTCCAATTAGCAATCAATACTTTTGTACAATGAACTTTGTTTTTTTGGAATTGCTTTATAACAATTCTTCCACAGTCTTAAATAATGCTCATCGCTCCAGTCATAAAGTATCGACAATATATATCCCAAATTTTCAATTTACATTATTTTCAAATTTTTAAATTTATCCTTTTATCCGATTATTTTTCTAGTATAATACTTGTTTGAAAAATAAGTTTCTCCATTTTTTTTTTCTGAAACCTACGTGATTTAAAAGAAAAAGAACCCTCTTTATGTGTCCACTCTAAATTATTCATAGCCAAGCATCTCATTAAATTTGTAAACAAAAGGAAACTCTATTTAAAGTAAAATTAGTGCTTATTAAAAAACTCTAGCATTTCAAATTATTTTATTATTATGTACACTAAATTTGGACAAAATTAATGCAATTGAATTAATTAAGATTCAAAGTTATGTGATGTGTAAGATTTTGTTTAATTAAAATAAATTTCAAGTAAATGTATTTTTTAATAAATATATTAAAACCATTAAGGTAAGAGTGACTAAATAAAAAATAATAATATCAAATAAAATTAAATAATATATTCAATAATTTAAAAATTCAAAAGTTGACACCGTAAATACTATTATTTGTTTATAATATTAATTGTACAATTTCAAAAACTCTTACTATAATAGTATGGCTAATATTTTGGTAATGAAATAAATCTATCATTTTTAAGGAAATTATAAGATCTTCATTACCCTAATTGATAGAAAGTCAAGTATATATATATATATATATATATATATA
>CANUEY010611442.1:0-23786 GCA_948099555.1 Croton setiger
TCATAGCATATGGCTTTCACAATTAGGCATACATTATTCATACATAGTTTTTGTAATAGTATATATGATCTATATATATTGTCATATATACTCTTCATTTGTTGGTATATATGATAGTATATATGAATAAATAACATATTATCCAGTATATATGAAACCATATATACTATTATATATACTCCATAAATTATAGCAATAGATTTTACAAATTATAGTACATACCCGAGTATATATAGTCTATACATACTAGTATATATACCGAGTATATATAGTCTATATACCCTGAGTATATATATTCTATATATACTTGTGTATATACCAGGGGCAGTTTTAGATTTTTTATAAAAAATATGCTATTTTTTTTAAATTTTTAAAAATATGTGCTAATCTCTTAATTTTACTATAAAATTTGTGCTATTTCTCTAAAGCTCCCTATTTTTTATTTGAAAATCCCAGAGTGCAACTTCATTCATTAAAAAAGTAAGCTATAGATTAACAAACCATGTGGATGGGAGACACCAAAAGTAAACACAAAATCACAAGGAATTTAAAGCTGAAGCTCACAAAATGAATCAGAGTGACCTAACCTGCCATACAAGTAACAAAAGAACGAAAGGCGTTCATACTAGAAAAGACGATAAGATGGCTCATTACATACAAACACCACTTTTTTCTAACGCTTCAATGAAGCCTCAACATCCAAATGCACCCACAACCACATATAATTGTAGTGCCCAATGGTAATGCCAAACGTATCATATTGCAAGAACGAGCCAAGGAAATTCTCAAATCCCATCACATTTTCCACAGACATATATCTTAATATAAGATTATGTACTTGCACTGAGAAATCCGCCAACTATAAATGGACCTCCATGGGGTGTTCGTTGTTGCGGAGACGATGCTAGACCAACAGATGTCAGTTAAAGATCCAGGGAGCCCCAAGTTCCACTCTATCTGCACCTACCTCACAATAGAAACGGAACAAGAAACGCATAGACACAAACTCAATGATGGTTACTCCCTGAAGAGGTCTCCAAAGGTCAGCTAGAGTTCAATGCATGACCTACAAATTAACATTGGCAGAAGTCAGGAAAGAGCCAACAAAACAATACTCTAAAGTAACTATGGCCCCGGATTTGATTGGATATTTAATCCAATTTCGTCCTCTTCCTCAATATGCAATTAGTCATTTCCAATTCCATAAGATCAAGAGCACAGGGCGAAGAACAGAATGACGTAAAAAAAACTGAAGGCGAAAAGAAAAAGAAAAAGAAAAAGAGGCTGATTTTTAATTTTTTATGCACTTAAAAACTTTCATTTATTACTAATTTGTTATTAGAAGGGAAAAAAAAAAAGGTGAACAAATATTTTTAAATAATGTTATCATTTTCTCCTTTTTAACAAATGTAAAATTAAATTTTCATTATGGAGCATTTATATGTTTTGGGAGTCAAAATATCAAAAGAATATTTTCATTATTTTTTGGAGTTTTGATGGAAAAGTTGATGGAAATTCTTTAATATTTAAAGTAAATTAAAAATTAAAAACTTGAAGATAATTATATCATATTATGGAGATGAAAATGCTAAGAATTATTCTAAAAAAATATAAGAAATGTTTTATGTTTGGAAGAAATAGTTGTAAAATAGTAAAAGGGAGATGAAAGAAATTAGAAAAGCAACTAAAACAACAAGTTGCAATGCAACATTATTCTAAAATCCAAGCTTGAATGTGGCGATGAGTGAGAGTACCATTTTCCTTTTTCTTGACTTTGAGGATTGTGAAACTTAAAATGATTCTATATCCACTTTGAGTGGGTAAATGTTGAAAACAATTGCAAACCCTACTTCACTACCTCAAAATCTAAGGGTTTTAAATTCCAATGGTCGTCTTGTTTGACTTTAAATTTGAATAATGTAAATCCTAATAGTAATTGTAAGCATAATAATATATAATTACCCTTTTCAATGATATATATGTTTGTTTTAAAAATAATTAAGGTTCGGATTTTCATGTTATGAAAAATTATAAGAGGAGTTTTAATATGATTAAAGCGTGTTCAACAATAGTGTTTAAAGTAGTGATTAGTAGTTTGACTAATTAAAATATTAAACACTTTTTTTTATAATATTTAGTGATGTAACATTTTAGGTAGTTTTAACGTATAAACACTACAAAATAGCTAATTTTGCAAAAAAATTAAACAATAATTTACTATAACCCTTATTTTCTCTTGAAACACATGGAAAGCCAACTTCATTTAATAGTAGAATTTCACACTATTAAAAATAGTTCATACAAAACTATTAACTAATATTATGTTTATTATTTTGTAAATAACTAATAAAATAATAAATAATTACTTAAACAATCACACAATACTCAAATAACTAATTTTAACGAATTATTTTAAATATATGCAACTTTTTTTAATTATAGATTAGGTTATACTGAATATTTTATTTTTCTAAAAAGGTAAATTGAGCATTAAGATTAAATCCATAAAAAAAAAAAAAAAAAAAAAAACATATGGAGACAAAATAGCATAAAGCATACCATATACTTTCTATATGCACTTAAACGAATGAGATAATTAAAGGGAAAAAAAAGAGAGAGAGAATAAGGTCATTATCAAACCATAAACAGAGTCAAACATTACCTTGGTGCTTGTAACTTAAGAAAACCAAAATACCTTACTCAACTTCCACTACCTAGTTACCTTTCGGTAAGTAAAAGTGAGGAGGAGAACACCACCATTTATTTACACTTTTAAACATTCCCCCAAGTCCTGAAAGCTACTTCACCGTACCTAAATACATACATAATTATGCCTCTAATGTTTACTATTTTTTACTAGTGACACTATATCGTTAAAAAATAACTTATTAAATATCTCTCTTTTTCTATTCTAAACTATTGGACACTTCAACCATCAACTCTGATTGCGTTCATTGCATGCGTCGGCTAAAGATAAATTATAAAATAAAACAATAGGTGTTCAATAGATCATAAAATAAAATCATAAAGCGAGAGATGTCTAATAGGTTATCTGTAAAAGTTAGGGTACTACTAAGAAAATCGCGCAAAAAATAAGGACATAATTATGTATTTGGCTTTTATATTTTTTGAATCTAAAGAAAATATTAATCAATTTTTTTTATTAGTCAAATAAAGAAAACTTTCAAGCAAAGGAATGCTCGGAATCTATATGGCTTACTGGCTTATGCTTAATTAGTGATGCAAACAGGCTTGCTAGTTGCTACTAGTACTAGATATGCAAATCAATCCTTGCCTACATCTGGCTCTATTTGTCAAACCAATTTAGATTAGGACAACAAGTTACCACATATCTTGCACCAAAAACGGAAGTTTCTACTGCCGATTTCCAGTACTAGTGCTTTACAAATATTAGAATCCAACTATCTCACCACCAAAAAAAAAACCATATTGAAACTATAATTTCTAAAAGGAAAAATATATTCACCCATGTTTGTCTGAAGAAAATGTTGTAAATAACCCTTATTTATAACTCTGGTTTGATTGGGATATGAAGGTTTCACTGAGGTGAGTTTGTCATAATTTTGTGGGGTGAATTTTTTTTTTAATCAGCAAATTAAAATTTTTGGTTAAATTTAGGTCCAAACCCTGATCTCGAACCGAGAAAATGCATCATAATTTAGTGGGTTGAATTTATTAGTAGTGGAGTTGACTTGAGGAAAAAACAAGGTGAAAAAAGAGGCTAAGATAGTATCACCATCGTCATCATGATGATGAAGTTAATGTGAGAAAAAACAATGTTTGAACTATAGGCAAGAAAGTTCCCACCACCACTACTTGGGTTGAAGAAGGAATCAGATGTGTTTTGCTAAAATCACAACAAAACAAATTAGTGTGGTTTTAGTCGAGCCCAACCAGGCGATTGACATATTATTCCCTTCCCTTGTCACTGTAGGAATCTTAAGCTTGGGTTTTTCAGTACCCTCATGTCCTTTGCACTATTTTTTCCAACCCATAGCATCTCCATTTCACTATTGTTGCTACTATGGTATATATTCACTTCATCATTATTTACTATACTGTTCATTCAATATTGGTCAACTCATACACTGAGTGTATAGTGTATGCAAGATTTTCCCTGAAGTATACTAGTAGTATTAATAAGTCCAATCAACTAAAAAAAAATATTTGTTAAAAAAAAAAAAACTATAAGAAAAAGTTTATACTTGAGCATCTTTTTTAACGTTTGGTCATGAGTGGGAAACTCAAAACTCAAACTAATGGTTAGCGCGTGAATGTTTGAAAAACGTCCAAAACGACTAGCTTTGATGTAAACCCCTTCCTCATGTTTCAGGCATTTTATCAAACACCTGGAGTGCACCTCATCCGCCACTGGCTGATGGCTCGCCGCCAAAGCTAAAGAACCAGTAATGCATATCAAAGTTAGTCAAGTTCCTTTCCTTGTAGTTATAATTTTTCATCTGAAACATCCAAGGAAGTACTGAAAACCAAAAATCCCATTTTTGTAAAATATCTCGGATAAGGAAAGTCCTGTTACTCTGACTCAATGTTCGTTTGCATTGCCGAATACTATCATTGCAATAAACGTAGTGGCCATAAATACAAAAATCAACAATGCAGGTTTCATTCTTCTTGTACTTGCTCCATTCTGCATTTTCGTTTTTTTTTTTTTTTTACTCAAGAAACTAGCATTCCAGGTGTTTGAGGTGTATGCTTAGCAATTGTTGTTGCTTCTTGAGCTTAGGCAATCCAGGTGTTTGATAAAATGACTGACAGAAGAAGAGCATTCACGCGGGCACGGTTAGTTTGAGTCTCACGCTCATGTCCGAATATTGAAAAGGTGCTGTGTATAAAATTTTAATAATTAAGGGTCATAAAAAAAAACGGAATTTTAATAAAATGTACATTTTAACTTTATATTTGACAAATAGTACATAAAATTTAATATTTATTGAAATGACATTTTATGACTAATAATTTTTTAAAATTTCAAGACTACTCAGTTGTTAAAAAAATATTAACTTATTTTAATTAATTAACTAAAAATTAAAAAGTCAAGATATGTCAAGATTTATTAATATGAGCAATTTTGGGCGATTTTTGTCGAAAAATTTTAAAATTTTATTTATTAATATATTTTAGTACCAATTAATTTAAAATTAATATATGTCAATATTGATTAATAAAGTCAATATGCAAATATTGTTAATTTATTTAAAAATCTCTACTGTCACAACCACCACCATTAACCACCGATCAACCTAACTCCACTACTTTCGAGGCCATCTATATTTTCTATTCACATTAACAACAACTTCAGATCAATCTCATCTCCAACAAAGATAAAAACACAGCAGCAATTTGATTAAATTTCACATCTCAATTTGATTAATTTTCCAAAATCGTTGGCCAACCAAAATCCCTCGCGCAGAAGCTCAGCGTTGCCACCGATCGAAAATAACTGCTGCAACCACGGTTTATTTACAAAAAAAGGCGTTAATAATTTAAACGTGGACATGGAATACGGAGTTCGTATTCCACATATGCGAGTTATGGTAGTTCGTGTATGTCGAATACGAACTAATTTTTTTTAATTATTTTAATCACGAGTTCGCATTTGTCAAATGCAAAATTGTAGCAGACGTTGTGTTAATGATGTTATTAATGCTGGGTTTAAATGCGCGGTTTTCCGAGGCGGCCGCATGGTCTGATTAAGGCGTTCGTATCTGTCAAATGCGAACCTATTCAAAAATTGAATAGATTCGCATTTGACAAATGCGAACATTGCACAGAGAAGTTGGCAGAACTCTCTTCCATTTTCATTCACAACTTTCTCAAATTCTACTTCAAACAATCTAATTCTCTGATATTAATAGCGGTTTCTGGCTAACGTTTTGGAATTTTGCGATTTTAAGGTATGTATTTTTATGTAATTTTAGTTATTTCGTAATATGCATAAGTAGAATAAAATGTTATTTAGGATTTTATAATATTGTTTAGTTGTTTACATTATTACTTAGTTATTTATATTATATGCATTTAATTTTTAATATGAATAATGTGCATAATTAGGAAAAAAATATAGGGTTTAGGGTTCGTTATTTATATTATATGCATTTAATTTTTAATATGAATAATATGCATAATTTGGAAAAAAATATAGGATTTAGGGTTCGTTATTTATAATATTAACGTTCAAACATTAAAAATATAGGGTTTAGGAAAAAAATGTCCCGTAGAAGAAAATAGGTTTTATTATATATGTAGGGTTTAGGGAGATTTTATCGTAAATAGAAAGATAAAGCATGTTAGATAGATTGTTAATTTTTTTTAAATTAAAATATAAATTACCGTAAGTAGTTAAGAAAAAATTTAAAACGAATTTACACATACGAGTTGCAGCGATGGAGCGAGGGGAATCTTCACAGCAGCACCGGGTACTCGATCAGGGGCCTATTATCGGAGATCTATTGTTTCTTCAGCGGGAACATAAATTGGCCCACGTTTTTCGCGGAGAGGATCGGTTCGACAGTCCGCTGAGCATCAGACGAACGGACAGCCAGATTTGGCGGCTGCTTGACGTCGAGCATGACCGCACACTACATTACATCGACGAGCTCGGATTCGGGCTGATTAGGAGGATAGGGGCCATCCACTACGATTGGGCCCTAATCACAGTTTTGGCAGAACGGTGGCGGCCGGAGACGCATACGTTCGACCTACCGATCAGGGAGGCGACCGTGACGCTGTAGGACGTGGAAGTCATTCTGGGACTTCCCATCGACGGACGGCCGGTCAGCGGCCGATATCTGAAACCTGCGGTCGGGTGGCGGCAGTACTTTACCGATTTCTTCGGTTACGTTCCCGTCGACGCGGATTTGAAAGGGAGTAGGATCATTCTCCGGAGCATCAGCGGGCAGTTGACGACGCCTGCCCCGCACGCTGCGCCCGAGCACGTTTACCAACAGCGTACCCGTTGCTTCGTGCTGTGGTTTATTGGAGGATTCCTGTTCTGCGATTCCTCCAAGAATAGCACGTCGCTGATATTCGCGCAGCTGCTAGAAGACATCGCAGCGTGTCGAGATTACAGTTGGGGGAGTGCCGTACTGGCATTCCTGTATTGCAACTTGTGTCACGCTGCGATGGGGTGCGAGTAGAGGAGGCCATAGGCCGGTTCGGCCCGCCAGGCCCGGCCGAACCGGTCCGTCTTCGAACCGGCCCGTAACCGTGAAAAACCGGCCCGCCTTGAACCGTAACCTGAACCGGCCGATGGCCGGGCCGGTTCAGGTTCGAGATTTTTTTGAACCGTAACCGTGGAGACCCGTGAACCGTGAGAAAACCGTGTGAACCGCTTAATAGAACCGGCGGGCCAAAAAAAAAATTAGGGACCAGCGGGCCAAACCGACGGTTTGAACCGCCGGGCCGAGGGAGGACATATTCTGACATAAAGACAATACATCTATACAATTGGTATGTTATATATATATATATATATATGAATGAAGATTTATAACCTTTAAATTTAATACACAATTAAAAAATTAATATTTTTTTCAAATCATATTAAAAAATAATTTTCCTATTTTTTTTTTTCGAAAAAAAAAACCGGCGGTTAACCGGTTTCGGCCCGCCGGTTAACCGCCACCGTCTCGGCTCGCCGGTTATTCTAAACCCAAACCGCCATGCTTCGAACCGTTCGTGAACCGTCGGTTTAACCGATTCGAACCGCCGGTTTTTGGCCCGCAAATTAACCGCCGGTTAACCGGAACCGCAGGTTCGGCGGGCCGGTTACGGTTCAAGGGTGGCACGAACCGTGGCCCGGCGGGCCGAGGCCCAGAACCGGCCCGTGGCCACCACTAGGTACGAGTATATCGGAGGATGCCTCCTTGTTGTGCAGGTACGTTTTTTAGATTTAGAAATTTTTTGTTTTTTACTTTACAATTGTTGTCGACTTTTATAATATTGAGTAATATTATTACACAGGTCTGAGCTTGGGAGAGGATAACGACTCTCAGGCCGACGCTACCGGAGAGTCAGCCTCAGACGTTTGCCGGATGCCCATATGCGCGAAGGTATAACGTTTGAACATTTAATTGAATGAGATGGTTTAAGTTTTTTTGACTTAAATTTTTGTTATTTATTTTTTTTGCAGATGGCGCATTTGGAAGAATATGCAGGACGTTACGGGTCATAACCTATTGGGTTATCGGGATCAGTTGTCTGTAATAATAGCTGCAAAGGTATGTCGATTGACTTTTAATTTCTGGAAATAGACTCCATTCTACTGGCGGCCATGTTTCCCTACCAAGAACATGAGTAAAAAATGCAACATACTGTAGAGCCCAACCTTGAACCGTGTAGAACGGATCAATTAGATCCATTGGATCATCTTCTCTGAAGTACGCAACAGCTATTGCATGAGAGCATGGAATTCTATATGTTTGTCACTTTCCACAGCTGCAATTCCGTTCAAAATATTGTACCATCTGCGCGTGGCCACTTTCTGTCACGACTTTATAAAGAAATGCATTATCGTTCCAACAGGTTACCGCGTGGAGTCTTGCACGCCGCCTATACTTCGTCAGCTCTTTCTGTGGATGAGGTGCTAGTGTTGTTTGACATTTGTCGATACGAGCCAAATCTCGCACAAAAATCGCAACCGTCTTCTTTAATGTCGACTCGATTAAAGCTCGGATCGGGAAATCACGAGTGCCTTTCAGAACGTTGTTGTAACTCTCAGCGGTGTTCGTCGTTGTTATTCTCCATCTTCGGCCACCGTCGGCAAAAAGAGTCCATTTCTCAGGCTCGATTTCTCTCAAATAAAAATGAGCTCCGTCATTTTTTTGAATGATTTTCTACCATGCAGCAACATACTTTCCCTCTTGCAGCTCAGTCCCGATTCTCTGACATATTTTCTTCAACCCTCGCCTCTGAAACGCGATGACATATTCGCCTTCACGTGTTCAAGGCAAAACCTGTGAACTCCAGCATTTGAATATTTCTCTAATATCTTCTCCATTACTGAAATAATACCCTGATGCCGATCAGAAATAATACAAGTACTATGGTTTCCAAGAATATTCAATTTCAAATACTTGAGGAACCATTTCCAACTGTGCGTCGTCTCAGAATCCCAACTGCAAATGCTACTGGCAGAATATTGTTGTTAGACGTCTTCGCTACTGCAGTTATCAGCTTACCTTTAAACGACCCGCGAAGGTGGGTTGCATCAATGCATATCACCGGTCAACATGCTTGGAATCTCTTAATAGATGGTCCAAACGCCCAGAACACATATCTTATAACACGTCTTTCACTGTTCTCGGTTCCTCTTCGAAACTTGTACTGCAGAACTGTGTCTGGGTTCTTTGCTTTCACTGCTGCCAAATAACTAGGCAATTCTCTAAAATTGGTTTCCCAAGCCTCAAACACTGCCTCAATCGCTTTTCTCCTCCCGTGCCACGTTTTCTTATAATTCACCCTTACCTACAATACGTACGTCCAGACACGAAAATAAATGAAATATTTACTAAATCCTAAACATAATGCATACACTAATCAACATTAACGTACCTGAAACCGGTTGTGAACTTCCATTTGAATGTGTTTTACCTTGTATCCCGGTTCCTTCATAATATGCGGCATAATAAGAGTGGCAATATCTTTCGAGGTGATGTTTTTGTCCTCCCGACCAATGTTCGCGCCTGCACAGGTGTGCGTCTGTACCCATTTAACCATTCTTTACACCCTTAAATCTCGCTGCTTAGACGCTCTAATAGTCCACAAACAAAATATCCCGTACATTTGTTCCCTTGGATACTTCGGCCCCTGAGTTACACATTTTACAGCTCATGTTTTCTTTCTGCTCTCTACTGTACGGTATGTCATATCTCTTTTGACGAACCATGCAGCTACGACATTCTGCACATTTTAATACCGTCTGCGATCTCCTCTTCAGCGTCTTCATCACCTATGTCACCGTAAACAAACCCTGAATCCGACGTTAAAGATAGATATAGCTCGCTCTCTGTACTGTCGTCCGATGACACGAACTCTGCATCACTACTAGAACCCGTCCATGCAGACATCTCATCCTCCTCCGGGAGGTCTCCAATATCCTCGTTCTCCCTTTTAAGCGACGTTGAAATCGGTAATTGAACATTCTCGTTTACCTCTTCCATAGCTTCATGGTCCATCATCACACGTGCAGCGCCGCTGCTTTCGCCTGCAACAACTAGTGCAGCAATAGCAATTTTCGCTATTTTTTCCGCACTGACATACAATTCCGGCCAGTTCAGCGCATACAAATATAAAAAAACCATAGTCTGCTCATTCTCCAAAATTATATATCGTCTGCAGCCTTATATTCTGTCTACACCAGAGTAAATTTCAGTCGCACAATGGTTTTATCCACTCGACATGCTCTGCATACCTGATCGTAAAATTGCTCGAAAGTTATTTGACCGTTGATGCATATTGTTGCATCGGCGCGACTGTAATTCAGACCGACAACACCGTCCACCAGTGGAAACGCTGAACTCCAATATATATTTACCGGAAATGGAGCATTATACGCCATTTTCAACCACTGCTATTATCAAAATACAGTCTGTTTAGTATATTTCAACACAAATGAACTCTAAATTTTATTTTCGCTCTTCTGCATTCTGTTGCTGGATATATGCAGATTTAAGTTCGCATAAGACTTATGAGAACTTATTTTCTGCGTAATTCCTGCATTCTCGACACGTGTCAACTTTTTCCTGCCCCCTGCCGCGCCTGTCTAAATTCGCATTTGTCCTATGCGAACTTGAAGTTCGTATGAGACGAATGCGAACTATTAATTACAATTAATAGTTCGCATATGGCATATACGAACACTCTTTATTTGTCCACAGTTTGAATTCTCAACACTAATCTGTCCACATTCAAATATTTAAACGTACCCATGGAAATCACCCCTGCAACCACAAGCTCCAATCAAGCTCATCGCTGCCATACCCCACTTTGATTAAACCAGGACCAAGCGTCACTCTACTTATTCAACACCGGTAGCTTCAACATACCTCTGGATTTTCGAATCCACTGCGCGCCTTGTAGCAAATCAGACAAATCAACAATTAGCCTTGCCTCCACGAGCAACCGCCATCACCTCCGGCATATTTTCTCTTTCTCTTATAGATCAACCTCTAACATCTGAAGAAAACAATTGGAGCTCCAATCACTATCACGATTAGACCACAGCCACCACGAGTTTTGAAGCAGATTGGCTAGTGGAATATCTTGGTTGGAGGAGCAATATTAGCAGGAGGAGAGAAGCAATTCCGACTAGAAAAACATATAATAACGATTTTTCTTTCTTTTTTTTTAGAATGATTTTTCCTTTTTGTAAGCAATAACAATAATTATAATTTTAACTAAGGGTATATATATAAAATATTGAAAAAAAAATGCTATTTTGTCAAATAAAAATTTAAAAGTCTTATACTATGTAATTTAAAAAAAAAAAATCATAGAAGGGCCTTAAAATAGGTTTGCCTTCAACATTATGGTATTCATTAGATTGAGAAATCATGAACACATTAATCCTGTGAGTAGCAATTTCCATTTTTTTTAAAAAAAAAATATATTTTATAACCACAATATGTATAGATAGTTGTGTTTGACCAAATGGGAGAAGTGAATTAGTATATTTATCCTAAAATCATGTAATTGAATGTCTCTTAGATGATAGCACCAATACACCTTTGATGATAAAACTTTATAACTTGATTACAATGTCTACAATAAAATGGTATCTAAAGAAAGAGAAAATATTTTTATACTAAAACATGTTAACTTGCTTAAAACAGTATAAAAATTAAAGTTTAGGAACGCGATCAGCCATAAATTATTATCAAAGCAATAGCTGGAGATTCTTTTTTGGTGCCCATATTGATCATGTCCTTCCATGTCCCTCAATGGATCCAAACTTTTTTATACTTTTTTTGTTGTTTTTGCATCTCTTTGTTTTTTTTGGCTTTCGGGAATAAGAATATAAAACCATCTCCCCTGCCCTTCACTCAAACACCAATTAACACATGCCTATAAATACCAGCCTTCCCAATGCTTCATGCAATGCAATACCACTTCTCTTCCAACTTTTAATAACAAAATTTATAATTCAACCAAAATTTCCATTTCTGTTTCTCTTTTACCATTGCTCTCCAACAGTAATTTCACTTTTTTATAATAAAAGAAAAGGCCAATTCTCCACTTTTCAAATTGCCCTTTCCTTTATACCTGTAAGGGTAAGGTTCTTTTTTTATTTATTTATTTTAAAATTTTCATCCCATATTCTAAAATATGAAGCATTTAAAATTATTTAACCGGACCAAACTAACTTAATTATATTATTATTATTATTATTATTATGAACTTGCAAGCCATATTCAAAAAAATAAAACTTGCATGCTTAATTAATAAATTTAATTTAATTATCTTTAGATTTTTTTTTTTTTTTACAATGAATTAATCTTTAGTTAACTATATTAAACTCTCGTAATTAAACAGGTCGATCATGAGATTGTCAATTTCTCTATGCCAACAAACTCACGTGCTCGATATCCCTACCGGGGGGAGGCCGAAAATGGACATAGTGACGCCGAGGTGGCAGAAACCAAAAGTTTTGATTCTAATGGGAGCTACCGGTACCGGAAAATCGAGACTCTCTCTAGACTTAGCAACTCAATTTCCGGCTGAAATTATTAATTCCGACAAAATGCAAGTTTATAAAGGATTGGAAATTACAACAAACAAAATTACAGAAGAAGAAAGCTCCGGTATTCCTCACCATCTCTTAGGAGTAGTAAATCCAAATACAGATTTCACTTCAAGAGATTTCTGCAATATGGCTTCTTCAGCAATCGAATCAATTTCGAATTGCGGATTACTTCCTATCATCGTTGGAGGTTCGAACTCATACATTGAGTCTTTGATCGACGATGCGCAGTACAAATTCCGATCAAAATACGAGTGTTGCTTCTTATGGCTGGACGTGTCAATGGCAGTGTTGAACGAGTATCTGTCGAATCGAGTCGACAAAATGCTGATGAAAGGAATGGTAGATGAAGTGAGAAGCATTTTTTATCCAAATGCAGATTATAATAGAGGAATTAGGAAATCAATTGGAGTTCCTGAGCTAGATAAGTATTTGAGAAGTGAATTTTTCATGGATGAAGAAGATAGTACTACCAGAAGCAGACTTCTTCAGGAAGCAATAACAGAAATTAAGAACAATAATTACAAATTAGCCCGGAAGCAACGGGAGAAAATTCGGCGGCTGAAAAATCTAAAAGGATGGAATATACATAGAATTGATGCTACAGAGGTGTTTCGAAAAAAGGAAGACGATGAGATTTGGAAGAAGATAGTGCGTAGACCAAGTATTTCCATTGTTAGACAGTTTCTTTACAGTAACACTGTCAGTGCAGGAAGAACTAAAGATTATATTACACAATTTCTCTCTTAAATTAACTTATATTTCCTGTAATCATCATCATGATTATTATTGTTATTAATATTTTTCAAAAATAATTACAATATAATAAAAATGGAAAAATATTTGGATCCTTAAAATATTGCTAATCTACTTTTGGATACTCATAATTTACATATTAGACTCCTAAATCTTGAATGATCTTAATTATTAGACTCTTAAATTCTTCGGATTTTTGTTTAATTTCTATCAATTTATATGAAAATGATAATTATAAATTATTTAGGGGTTTTTAAAATATTGATTAATTTACTTTTAGATTTTTGTGGTTTGCATATTAGACTCTTAGATCCTTAACATTTGTTATTATTAGACTCTCAAGTCTTTTTATCCGATTTTTATTCAATTTTCTATTAATTTATAAAAATAACATTTATATTTTTTACTTTTAAAGATTCAGTAGTAGTTTAATAAAAAAATTAAAGGATTTTGAAGAAATTTTTTATTTAATTAATTTAATAAAATTAATTTATTTTATATTTATTATATTTTAATATTATTTTCTTTTAATAATACTTATTTTTTATCCTACACCCTATCCAGATAAGAGAAACATTCACAATCCTCAATCACCATTTTTTTCTATAATAATATCATGTCCACCACTAACGACTATAGTAGGGCGGTGGTGGCACCAGTGTAATAACAGGTGGGTGGTGTTGCGTGTTTTGTATTTTTTATTTAAATTAAGTGTGGTGTTATTTATTTTTTAAAAAAATTATTTTTATTAAACATATAATATAAGGAGAATTACTTTGGATTTCTCGGTTTTTTTGTTAATCTGCGATTTGGTCCTATTAGTTTGAAAAATATGCTATTAGATCTTTCAAAGTTTTAAAATGGTACTATTAGGCAGTTCGTCAATATTTCCATCATGTTTTCATCAATTTGGTTTGACAAATTGCAATTTAATCCTTATAAATTCTATTTTGGTCCTGCAACTTTGAAATATTTATATTAAAAATATTTATTAACTTTAAAAAAAATAAAAAATTAATAAAAAAAAAATCTTCTAGATCCTTAAAGTTTTGGTTAAATTGATATTATGTCCTTAAAGGTATAAATTAACAAAAAAAAAAAATCGGATGAAAAGACCTAAAAGTCTAACAATAACAAATCTTAAAGACCTAGGAATCTAATATACAAACCATGAAGAATCAAGAATACATTAGCTAACACTTTAAGGACCATAAAATAATTTTCAAAAGGATATAAATGTCATTTTCATATAAATTAATAGAAAATTAAACGGAAATCAAACGGAATGATAGAGAGTCTAATAATAACAAACTTTGAGAATCTAAGAGTCTAATATGCAAACCATAAAGATCCAAAAATAGATTAGTCAATACTTTAAAGATTCAAAAATAATTTTTTTAATAAAACAGTTTTGTTATTATTAAATTATTATGAAACATTTTCATATCTAGTTAATTACGGAATCATAAAATGAAGACATGGGCGTGTTGGTAAGCATTTTATACCCCGGTTCCATCTCTACTAATATACTAATATTATTAATTGGTTGTGTGTATGTATAAAAAGAAAAGGACACGGGATTATAAACCGTACAGTTGGAAAGGAATTGGAGGATATAAATGTGGTTGGAAGAGGAAGGCTGTGACCGTACAAAAAACCAAAAAATGTTGACCGAGCCACTCATATCATGATATCTGCGAGATTCCCCTTTTTATCTGAAAACTGGAAAGCTGATGATTCTTCTGAAGAACACTTAGCCTTCCAAAGTGAGTTCACTAAAATGTTGACTGAGCCATTCTGATTCTTGAAATTTTGTTTCTTTTATGTCAAAATGAGTTCACTAAAAGTAATTGATCTGACATAATGCAGACTAAAAGTCTTTTTTTACTATATACATACAAGCAATATATTTGCAGCGTCGTTTTCATATCGATGTTTGTTAAGGCAACTATGCAGAGATTTGGTGTGTAAAGCGTAGAGGTGAAATGAAATGAGAGAATCGACCGGATGGTGTTGGGGTTTCAGTTTCAATATTGATATGTAAGAGACAATATCTAGCCATGGATTCATATTGGCATAATCGTTTTCAACAGCTTTATGGGAGGGTTATTCTAATAATAATAACAAGTTTAATTCATCACTAATTAAACCTTGGTTAATGTCTTAATGTGTGTAAATTTCTAATAATAACTTTCTTACATGTACCTCATTTGGGAGCAGTTATCTTGAAGCTATGCGATATTTTCTCTCTTTCCCTCCTATTGTAGACATTAAACCTGGGCTTTCAGGGGCTGCCGCCGGTCTTGGTTTTTGTTTTTTTTTCTTCTCATTTCTTTTTATTTTTAGCTTTAAATCTATCACTTTCGTAGTCTTTATCCGGATCTACTCGGTTGCCAAGTTATCTGCATGTTAATGGTCTTATCTCTCATCAAAGTATGCTTTCTGGCCTCTAAAAAGCGTATATATTGGGATTTTGTTCCATCTCAAACCTTTTATGTTCAATCCGAGAGTCTCCTTGTTGAGCAATGGATTGCTTGTTCTGCAGTTATTTCTCCTTCCCTCGAAAGGCTCTGGTTTTTTCTCCAATCTTTAAACTAATTGTATATTGTTTGTTGTTTTGTCAGCTTGGTTTGATGTTATAATGGTAGATTTGTGGTGTTGTAATTGTGTTTTATTTTTAAGAATGAAATATATCATGAATGCTACTCTACATCATCTGCCACTCTTAGTCTCATCTACCACTGGCATATCACACTTGCAGACTCAGCATGAGGTCTACAACAGGATTAAGTATATTTCATGGTTAAATATAATTTGAGTTTATTAATTTCTATAAATATTAAATTAGGGTAGGATAGGAAGTCATTTTTCTGGACATGCAGAATTTGATTGGAGCTAGCTATATAATGTGGAATATCCTAACAGTAAATGGCTAAGTAAGAAACGCGTTTGGACCTAAAGTTAAACATCAAGATAAGAACCTCTTTTTTCCCTTTAGCCAAGTACAAAACGAAAAGCCTCATTCTTCAATCTGCACCATAGAATAGAATCTCACCAAACTTTCCATTTCTCAGTTTTGTCGTTTAGTAGAGTTTGTACTTATTTGAGAGCCTAATTTAGTGATCAATGTGCAGTAATTTTTTTTTTTTTTTATCACTTCATGTGGAATAGAATTTATTAAGGATTTACTTACATAAACAGACAATCTACTTTGAATGAGCCTTTTTCCCCCTTTTAATTAGTCACTTTCCTCAATTTATTTAATCATTATTACTTTGTCTTTTTAGGAGATATATCTGAATCCATGTAAAGGAATAATATATAATGGAATAATTTGTCAAGTCTGGTGTAAGTTCATGCTGATGAGATTTTTTTCCCCGAGTAGAAAATAAAGGCTAAACAAGGAAATAACATTTTTTCATATTTTTTTAAGTGTAATACTCAAAATTTTCCATTATTTCGACCAATATAAATCAATAACAAAATTCGAGATAACAAAGCATACCTAATAGAGCTTTGAGCTAACAAAGCTAACACTTTCGATGTTTTATTAGGAGTAAATAGCTCAACTTTTCATATAAGATATACATGTTTTTAAATAGTACGAAAACAAGGTGTTTGAATTTCTTCTTTGGATAAGAGTTTGGAAATTATTGAGAGCTCTTTCACTAGACGTGGCCACGGTTCAGGCCAGGCTGGTTTCAGGTCTCGATCCGCCGGATCACGGTTCGAGCCACATGTAACCGTAACCGGTCGCCGAACTATCGGTTCAGGTTAAACCGACGGTTCAGCGGCGGGTTAGGGACCGACGGTTTAGGGCGGTTAAACCGGCGGTTCCTCCACAGTTCACGGGTTTGTACAGGTCCGATTCGAAATTTTTTTTTGAACTTGAACCGGCCCGTCCTTCGGCCGGTTCAGGTTCTGGATTGGGCGGTTTCGGACTCGCACGGGTTAGAGCCGGTTCAGCCACAGGCCGGTTCAAGCGGGCTGGCCGGGCCGAACCGGCCATGGCCATGTCTATCTTCCACTATTGAAAATTGAGGTAAAAAAATTAAAATTGAAGTTACAAAATACATAGTCAAAATAATTTTTTTTTGAAAAATTAAAAATTTATTTACAATCCCAATTTTTTTTTTTTTCTAGTAATTTTAACTTCAATTATTTAATTTTATTGTAAATTTATAAATCTTATATAAATTTCATTACATGAATATAATTCTAACTTCTTCAAATTCTTCTATTTTTTTTTTCCATATCTGCAATTTATTTTATTTGTTTTGATTTTAATTTTTTTAAACATCAATTTTTCTCCAATAAAATTAAAAAATTTTAAAAATTTTCATATAAAAGATTTAGATACTACCGATTTTTTTTTAAATTTTTTCACCTAAAAATATTTACAAAAAGAAAAAAAAATTGGCCGAATTACCAATTCAGAAGCAACGAAGCAGCCCGAAAAAACCGGAGATTAAACTACAGACCGCCAGTTAGCCTGTTCGGTCTCATACCCTACTAAACCATGGCCTGCTGGTCCGCGGCCTGAACCGTGGCCACCATTATATATATGTTTATAGTTAATTTTTTTATGTATTGTACAAGAGTATTCATTCATGTTTTATTATATATTTTTAAATAATACACAACATTTAATTAAAAAAATAATATACATTAGGTGTAGATTATATATATGATTCTAATCTAATCTATTTATTTATATCATATAAGATATAAAAACATAAATGAGTGAGATAACATTGAAATTGTCCAAAACCTCCTTCTAAATATGTCTTATTGATTTATAAAAGCAGTTGAATTCAACTAAAAAATTGTGATGTAAATCATATTATAGTACAAATTTCTTTTAAAATATATTTTAAATCTATGTTTTTTTAATTAATGAGAAATTTATGAATTTTTTATAAAGCATAATGTATAAACTTTCTATCTGAAAAAACAATCTTATATTTGTAATATATACTTGTCTGTAATTTATATTTATAACATATATAAAAGCATGAATCTATATCTATAAAAATATAAAAGTATGAATTTATATCTATAACATATATAAAAACATAAATGGGACAGAAATTTTCCAAAATCACTATATTATAATATATTTTTAAGGTTAATTATGTCTTTTTAAAAATTCTATTATTTTAATTATCAAAATAATATAAAATTAATTAATTTATACAAGATATGAAAAAGTTAATTTTAAAAATAAATTAAATTAATTAATTTATTGAAAATAATTAAATTAATAATATGTTGGTAGTACAAAACTATTTAAATTTACCAATTAGCAATTAGTATATTTAAAAAAAAAAAAAGCAAGTGCAAAAAACCAATTTGTAATTGTGAAGTCACGTGATTGTAAGATGGCGATCCAAATTGTTCGTGCGACCAATTTGCAATTTCGAAATATTCCCCATTAGGAATGATCTTCGTTACATATATAAAGGAAATTGAATTATCATCCCCATATTTTTTATTTTTAAGTTATTTTATAAGATAATAATTTATTAAAATTCAGATTTTCTTATATAGAGTTTGTAGTCGAATAATATTTTAGAATTTTGATTCAGAAGCTTGACAATAACTTCATTAACAATTTCACTAACTTTGTAGAAATCTAATTCGAAGAACAATGGTTGGTCAGATCTCTCTTTCATTCTGTATTCAATTCAATAATTATTGTTTGTTTTTGTACTTAATTCAATTATTATTGTTTAATTTTTCAAACACATAAATTCGAGTTTAATTTTATGTTTATACATTGAATTTCTGCTAATTTTTTTTTTTTATAAAAATGTCTTATCTGATTCATTTATTTGTATGCAGTATAGATAAATTTAATAAAAATAAAACTTAAATATTAAAAATTTATCATCGGTTTTGGAAATGCAGTTATGTTAAAATTTATTGTAGAAATATTTCACTCTCATTGTTTATATTTAACTCGAATTCAGATTAGTTTACATATGTGATTTACGACTGAAAATTAGATAATTATTCCATGTACTTATTTAGAGTTAGTAAGCAAATAATTACATTATTTGAATTACAAGCAAAGAGAGAAACTTATTTATAGCATAGACAGGTGATTAATTAAGCATAGTAATAATAGTAATTAGTAGCAAAGTTGTTCAGAGTCTCATTCGTCCGCTACAGGAGAAAGTAACAGTGCAGGTATCACCAATAACAAGCGTAAATTGATGAGCAGGTCTTGCAAGAAATACGGGCATCCTAATAAGCAAATCGCAAACACATTCATTGTCCACGTCATTCAGCCACCGGCAACAGTTTTCTCCTGGAGATTCATGGTTTCCAGGAGATTGGTGTCTGTGGCCGTGAGTGTGACTGTGACTCTGACTCTGGCGTGGATGCCGGTGCGGATGTGGGTGAGGAAAGATTATGTTGGATGCCGGCGACGGTGGCATTCTTGAACATGCATAATTGGCTAAAGCAAATTGAGACACGCATAAAGGCCGTTGAGCCGGCATCGGTGGTAGCCCGTTAACCTTCCCCATAATAACAATTATGAAAGCTGTAAAAATTGTAATAACAGAAAGATTATATTTTGCTGCCATTTTTGGACACTGTTTTGCTTGCTTGATGAGTAGCATTATTAGGATGTTTGATTATATATATAGTTGGGTTTAGTGTATGAGAAAATAGTCATAATCTTCATATTGTGTAAAGATTGGATTTTGAAGTAATAGTAGATAAACAAACAAAAGAGGGTGATCAAAGAGTAGTAATTAAGGATCGCTAGCTTACGTTATAGCTTGTTTTTTTAAAGATTAGGGAACTTAAAGGATTCTTGAATTGTTAATGGAACAACATTCATTTTCTGTGATAAGTAGTTGGTTCTATTAGAACCCAATTAGTTAAAAACAAAGTTAATAAATTATATTAAATTGTTAATTTGAAATTTCAAATAATCTGTATTATATAACTCTATACACATTCAATTAATGATGTATATAAATTTTTATAATTTAAGACCAATTAAATATAATATAGGACCCAATATTCATCTATCCATGGTGTTGATGATGTGGCAGAATGAAATGAGCCAAATAACTTACTTGGCATTTTATTATTTTTTATAATTTAAAATTATTTATATTTAGTGGAAGAAGTCTTCAACTTCTTTTGTTAAATAATTAATATTAATATTTTGTTTTACATTGAATAATTAATAGCTTACATTATATTTATTTCACCGATGCTAAAGTATATAATTTAACATTAATAATAAATTTATCAAATTTAAGTTTTTATTTCAATGATTAAAATTAATAAAAAATAATATCTTAATAATAATAATATTTTATAATTCATCATATTTATAATTTATAGAATTCCACTATTTATTTAATATTCCTTTAATGACAATGAATTAAAAACTATAGAAATCTTATTATTTGAAATACTAAAAAGTAATATCTATCAATATTATAAATAAAGTAAAAATGAAAATAATATATTAAATATTAAAATAATTTTAAAGTGAATTATAATATCATGTAATAGTAAAAAATACGTAATCTTTCCTTCCAAGAAAAACTTTTTTAAGGAAATTCAATGAATTTTATTTTTATTGTCTATTATATAGTAGAATCGTTATGGTTTATAATTAATATGTTGATATAATTTTATTAAAAACTTTATAATAACTTTATCCATTCACATTTTTTTCTTAAATAGCAATTTCTTATCTATTTAACCATTATGGAGTTTCAATTTTACAATTTAATCTAAAATTTAAGCCTAATGAGAGGGTATTTTAGTTAAGAAGCATGCCTCATTGGAATAGTTATCTAATCAAAGTCAAACAAAGCACCCAGTCTTCTTATCTCTACTCGCCTTCCATTCCTTCTCCATCCCTTAGAGCCCGCTCCATTCCCTCTATAGGTTCTCATACTCAGGTAATGGAAGCTCCATAGGTCTAGCCTGACAGACTGAATACCTTACCTTCTGGGCCTGCGCTTACCTTAATGAGACTATCCCGGCCGCCACTTGGAACTTTTACTTTTTTCGACTAAGAGTTAACATTGGGAATCTTCCTTCCCAACATAAAGTCTATTTAATGATGAGTTACAACTCTATTCACCATCCCTCTTTGCCTCAGTGATGAAGGAAAGGAAAGCCCAGATAAGTGAGACTTTTTTAGGGAATGATATGATCATTGATTTAGGTATATATATGAAACTATATAGCACATCAAATAATGGATTTCCCACTGCTTCTTTTGAAACACTGATCTGCATTTTATTTCTTAACAGACGGTTTTTATCCTAATTAACCATGTCAACAGATTAAAACGTATATCAGCATATGGATACCCATAAAATCAACTCTTTTTCTGGAATTACAAGGAGGCCTAATGAGTTGAACAAGCAAGTTAGTGGATGGTCCACTCCGTAAATTGCATCAAATTGGCGATAGAATATGGTTTGAAAGAATCAAATACCTTATTTCATTTCGCATTAAGTGAAACAAGGAGAGCAACTAGACCAAGTTGGCATAATCAACCCCATTTTTTAAGTATAGTTAGTTTCATATCATTAATTTACGAATTTCCGGCATGAATTGTAGTAGTCTATAATGATCAGTTTTGGTCAAATGGATATTGCCAAAACAAACCTCTAAATTTAATCAGTAAGTGAGTGATTTAATTTGATGAAAATGAATTTAAATTGTAGAATTCATTTCAACCAAATTTGGTTTGAATTTCTTTAAAAAAAAAAAAGTTGAATCGAATTTCAAAGAATTTAATTTTGCCAGAAATATTCGGATTTTAGGGGAAAAGAAATTCTAAATAGAGCCTTAATCTATATGGATTTTCGTCCTACACTATATTTTTGAGTTTTTCAAAAGACAGGACAATGGCAGCTGTCTTTCCTGCTCCATGTTTTTGGCTTAATAAACATGAAGAACATTCTATCATCCTCATCTCTTTAGTCATAAAATTGGGTATTATTGCTCCTGTAAATTTTTCCTTTTTGTTGAAAGCAATAATCGTTGCCTTGCTCCAATGAAAATAGTACAGAAAATCATCTGGAAATTAATATTGCCTGTAGCAGACAATGTAGAACAATATTCTAAAATTCGGAAAAATCTAAAGATGACTGAAAAAAAGAAGTAAGATACAGTAACTGAGAATGTGCTCCTGCAAAACTATCATCTAAATGCTTAAGAAAACTTGCACTGCTCTGAAATCAGATTCATAATTAAAAGAAAAGACTACAGCTTCCTGGAAAAATGCCTTAGTATTTTTATTTTCTCATATAAAATGAAAATAATAGTATATAATAATGATTATAAAGGTTAAAACATGCTCATAACAAACCTGGCTTCCACAAATCAAGAAAATGTAAGAACATAAAACTGCCAGCCAAATATTTAAGGGGAGTAACTAATCAATTAAGATAATACCTTACAACTATATAGCTAGTATTGACTCAGTCAATCGAAGAAGATCACCATAACTACTATATTTCCATTCTCATGGCCTACGTATTAGTCGACCTTGGCATGCATAAGTTACATTGCATGATTGATCCAGATAAAGAGTATAAACATGTGCAGGCCTCGACAGGAAGGGCGGCAAGCGAACCAGCAGTTCACAAACACACTCATCATCTAGTTCATTCAACCATCGACAACAATTTTCCTTTGCAGTTAATGGATGTGGACTTTCACTGTTTGCATGCCTATGTCTATGCCCGTGTCCGTGCTCGTGCCTATGACTCTTTTGGTGTACATGGGTACGGCTGCTATTGTGACTACTACCGTGTCTATTTCCATGCTCATGTTCAAGATCATCATCATCACCACCACCCCCATCATCTTCATCACTCTTGATGGCATTATCTTCAGTTTCAGGAGAGGAAGGAATTGGTGAAACCTGAGGAAGATGAGGTGTTATTGGTGGCAATGGAGTATACGGTAGCATAGAACAAGCATAGTTCACTAGAGCAAACTGAGAGACGCAAAGTGGGCGTGGAAATGGCTGAGCTTCAATCTTGAACTGAAATACTAAAAAAAGCACAAAAAGAATTAACATAAGAGTATTGATGACTATCTTCATTTGCACGTATTGCAAACTCTCATGAAAATATAGATTAAAGGAATGAATGGTTCAACAAATCTCATACCAATTCCTTCCTTTATATGTGCCTATTCATGAATTTCTTGTTTCCACTAATTTTCTTGTAGGACAATAAAGAAAGGAAAG
>CANUEY010611691.1:0-10911 GCA_948099555.1 Croton setiger
TATATATATATATATATATATATATATATGTATTATTTTAGAATTTATTCTACGATAAATTGATGAGACAAAAATTTACTATTGCATTCTACACATGTATGATTAATTAAACTAAGTGAGTATTTATGATACATTTTAAAAGAAATCCACAAACCAAATCAATCTTAATAAAATAAAAAGTTGAAAAAATCATTGTACATTTCAATTTGATCCAACAAATTAATTGCATGGCAAATCAAATTAACATAATTCAATTCGATCCAAGAAAGTTATTATTTTGTACATTTAATTAAAATTCATACAAAAAGCTAGAGGCATCGATATACTGCTAAAACACAACCAAATACGTACCCAAGCAAAAATGAACGTGGCACCCTCAGGTCTTCTTGTTAGCAGTCTACACATGGCAATCTCAAGACCCATGCATAATTGCATTTAAAACCGTATAAACTTAACCAATTTATGAAGCTTTGCCAAAATTGAATCTACATCCATAATCTTAATTGAACACAATTCTTAAACCAGGTATGTTTTCTCTGCTACATATGTATTTTATACATATATATTCTTGATTTCATATCTTCGGTTTATACAAAATTATAGTGTAGCATTTTCATAATAGATTGAAGCATTGTATTTTAGCCCCCTTTTAGCATTTTAATCTTTTCATATTCGAATAAATGACAGCGAATCATTTGAATTATAAGGGGTTTATTACATCTAAGGCCAACCAAATGGATCAAATGTCAAAGAAAATGTAGAACGATAAATGTAGGAACAGGATGATTAGATCACTGCACTTTTGCAAGATCAGGGCTTCCATTGTTGCTGTGTTTTATGGGTTAGAATAGGTGTAGAAATAGAAAAGGAGGACTGGATTGTTCTTGCTTTGAGGAAGACACAAACTTGTTGCATTAATAAAGAATCTGGCAAATAAGGGAAGTTTTGTTAGACCTAACAAATAAGCCTGAAACTAATGAATTCAACATATCACTTACACATATGTAGCATTAATGAATAGTAATGAAGTGTATTATTTGATGTAATAGTAGAGAAATGGCACAAGCACAAAAGGTGTGCAAAAGTTCAGAACTTGCAGGGTGTGATGCTTATTTTGAGATGATACAGAACAGGAAGAAATTACCTCAGTCAATGCAGGACATTTTAACTGAGGCATTTGCAAGAATTCCAGTCTCAGCATTCCCGGTGGTACCTGGAGGGAAAGGTAAACAGCTTTACGTTAGCCGTGCCCAAATGCAATATTGATGAATTGCTGAATAGTATTATCATTTTTCTTCTTGCCCTTTGCAGTTATTGAAATTCCCGCAGAAACAACCGTTGCTGATGCTGTCAAGATTTTATCTGAATACAAGATTATGTCTGTTCCTGTCACAAAAACAAATGAGGGAAACAGTTCTGACTGGGAAAATAGATACCAAGGAGTTCTAGACACTCTGCAATTGTTCAATGGGTGTTGGAGAGTGCAGAACTAGCAGCCGTTGCATTATCAGCCGGCACTGCGACAGCTGCTGGTGTGAGTGCTGGAGTTGTGGGCGCTATTGGAGCAGGAGCACTTGGCACCACAGGTCCGGCTGCAATTGCTGGGCTAACTGCTGCTGCCATTGCTGCAGCTGTAGCTGGCGGTGTGGCTGCTGATAAGGGACTGGGAAACAACGGTCCTGCTGCAGCTGATAACTTGGGGAAAGATTTCTACAAAGTCATCCTTAGAGAAGAACCCTTCAAATCAACCACTGTAGGTTTACTCATAAATTGTGAAATTAAATCCATAATGCATCTGAATCTTATATTTTCATTCTGTATGCTCCACAGTAACTGACATCTCATTTAAAAATAGGCCGTTTTCTTTCCTATCAGAACAAAGGTAAATGCACATACCCCTGACTGGTTGAACCAATAAGAACTTGTTCTATTCTTTTTTCCTCTCACAGGTGGGATCAATTCTCAAATCAGACCGCTCAGTGCCTTTCCTTCCAGTGGCAACAGATTGTTCAATGTTGAGTGTCTTACTTCTGCTATCGAAATATAGGCAACGGAATGTACCAGTGATTGAACCAGGAAAACCTGAAATTCAAAATTTTATCACACAATCTGCAATTGTCAATGGTCTAGAGGAATGCAAGGGAAAGGATTGGTTTGATTGTGTTGCTTCAAGACCTATTACAGACTTTGGACTTCCTTTCATATCTGCAAACGAGGTGAGTTTTTTTCATATTAGCACTCTCCAACCCACCTACTTAATTTGGATGTTCATGCTTATCCACCTTTCCACCAGGTTGTTAGCATCCAAAGCGATGTATTGATTTTGGAAGCTTTCAAACAAATGAGAGAGCACCGAATTGGTGGTCTTCCAGTTGTAGAAGGTCCGAAGAAGAAGATTGTTGGCAGTTTAAGCATAAGAGATATAAGGCATTTGTTGCTCAAACCCGAACTTTTCTCTGATTTCAGGTACTGCAAAAATAATATCTTTGAACCTGAAGATACAATTATGTGATAAAACAAATGCCATAAATTCAATATCTAGAATTATTAGAAAATGATAATAACAGATTGTGGACGAATAGAAAGCAGGAAAGAAAAGGTAAAGTGGAAAAAACACGAGGGAGAGAGACAGGTTTAATCTGATTTACACCAATAAGTCAGGAATTCCGGGAGGACCGTGCCCCTCTACATACATTACATCAAACCGCTCATCTATGTCTATTTATTAAAAGAATTATAACATGTCCAACATCTTAATTGGTCATCACCTGAGCCATCTGTTTGAGGCTCTGAAATTGAGCAAAAACACAGATTGGAGTGTTTAGCTTTAACTAACTTTCTGTGTTACCTCTTTCGTTTCAGGCAGCTCACTGCAGCAGATTTCATTCAAACCATCAACTCAACCCAAGAAACAGGGAGTCTCATCTTGCCAATTACGTGCAGAATGGATGCTACTCTTGCTGATGTGATCCACATTCTAGCTTCAAATTCAGTTCATCGAGTTTATGCAGTACTTGGAGATGACAATGAAATCATCGGTGTGATCACACTCAGAGATGTGATATCTTGTTTCCTATTTGATCCCCCTAACAGTGTCAACAACCATTTCTGCACTTCAGCAGAAGATGTCTTGAATAATTGATGATTCTTGTGTAAACATCTACAATAACCTCAGGAGATGCAGAAAAACAAGACCTAGAGTCTAGCAAAAGTGACTTTGAATTAAACTGAATGTAGTTCCTTCTTATGTAACTCCAATCAAACTATATCCTGGCAGTTTTCTCAATCCTCTATCTTCCATTATTTGTCTGATTCTATCTACATCATCCCATCTTCCCATTGTAGCATAAATTTCCGATAGAATCACAAATGGACGTGGATCATTTGGTTCAACCTCTGAGAGCTTCGTAGCCATTTCTTCTCCCAGGTCAGAATGCAAGTGAAGCCTACAAGCACCAAGCAAAGAAGCAAAAATAGAAGATGGAGGGTCTAGCATATCTTCTATTATTTTCCTTGCTTCATCTAGCTTGCCAAATCGACCCAACATGCCAACCATACAACCAAAATGCTCTGGCTTTGGTTTCAAACCGTAGTCTGTAGACATCATCCTGAAAACTTGCGATCCTTTTTCAACCTGGCCCGCATGACTACATGCAGATAAAACAGCGATGAAAGTTGCTGAATTTGGTGTCACCTTCTCCACCAACATCTGGTCAAAAACCTCAAATACGGACATATACTCTCCATTTATTCCATACCCAGATATCAATGCGTTCCAAAATGCTGGATCTTTAGGCTTTATCTGAAATTGCTCAAAAACTCTCCGTCCCCACGATGAATATCCGCATTTCATATACACGTCAATGAGAGTTGTAGCCAAAAATTCATCAGTGTCTATATTAGTTCTCATACAATGACCATGAATTTCTTTTCCACATTGCAGAGCAGACAGAGACGCACAAGCAGACAATAAACTTGTAACCGACTTCAAACTTGGGACTACCCCAGAAAACTGCATTCTCTTGAAGAATTTAAAAGCTTCCGCCCCCTTTTCTAATTGCGAAAACCCACTTATCATTGAATTCCATGTTGCTGAATCAGGTTCCAGCCCTTCAGATACAAAACGTTCAAATAACTCTACAGCATTGTCACTCTGACCATTCAGCATCATGCCAGCAATCATTGAATTCCATGTTATCAAGTTCTTGCTGTCGTTTAGTTCATTGAATACTTCATACGCCCATTGCCAAGAACCACACTTGGAATACATATCTATCAGCGCAGTTCCTACTATAGTGTCACAACTCACAAGAGTCTTTTTGATGAACCCATGGATCTGTCTTCCAAACTGATGATAGGAGAGACAAGCACAGGCAGAGATAACAGAAACTAATGTAACTGAATTGGGTTTAACAGCTGAACATTCTCTCATGTCCCTGAACACATTCAAGACTACAATTGGCACCTCATTCCCCAAAAGTCCGGAAAGAAGCGCATTATGACTCACCACATTCTTATTAGGAATGTCTCCGAACACTCGTGTAGCCAAAATTACCTCTCCAAATTTAGAATATATAGTCACCAACGAAGTTGCAACATAAATATCTCTTTCTTCACCCAGTTTTATAGCCCAGCAGTGCACTTGCATGCAATGATCAACACCATCACACGCGGGCAGTATACTGGCTAAAGTAACTGAATTAGGCCCAAACCCACAGAATTTCATCTCTCTAAATGCTAAAAAAGCCTCCTTGCAATACCCATTTTGTGCAAACCCCGAGATAACTGCATTCAGAGAGGCCAGGTTTCGGTCAGGCATTTCACCGGACACTTTCAAAGCATCATTTAAAAGACTAAACTTCATGTACATGTGAGTGAGAGCAGTGGCAGTATATACGTCTAGATGGAAGCCAGTTTTGATGAGATGGGTATGGATAATTTGGCCTTGAAGAGGGGACCTAAGCTTCGCACATGCTTTGAGAAGGGGGGGAAAGGTGAAATGGTGAGGAGGCAAAGAGGAAGAATGGAGTTGAGAGTACAGGGAAATGGCTTCTTTGTAAAACCCATCAGCTACTAGCTTTATTATATGGCGCCTCATGTCATGCTTAGCTTTAAGCTATCAATTCAGCTTTTGCGAATGAACAATGGCGAGTTTATTGAAGCTCCATTCTCTATGATAAGTGAAAATGAGATGCGCATTACTACGGTACGGCTACTCTTTTGGAGTTACGACGTGTCGTCCTTGTACTTTTTTGTTTTGTTTGGGAATAGCAAAACTAATTTTAGGAGGGAAATCGACCGTGTCAACAATACCAACCATTAACCAAATGGGTTTGTTTAGCTTTTAATCGGGCTAGCATTCGCAAAAAAAATAAACATCCCTACGCACTCTTTTGAGCTTTGTTAAATAATATTGTACAAGATGCTTTTCAGCCTGAAAATTAATTATTTTATCTACTGGATTTTTTTTTTTTTTGTGGGGGGGGGTGGAACTGCATATACAAAAAATAAATAATTCTTGAATGTAAATAAAAATGAGTTAGGGAAGAAGAGAATGACACATTATTTATTGGATATATTTATTTAAAACTATTTTTACTGTGTTAATGAATTTTCACTTAAATTATATGAATTTTTAAAAAGTGTAGTTAGAAAAGTACAAATTAGAATGCTGATTTGCTGTAGGAGATTCAAGATTTTAAATTTTTAAAACCTAGCCTATTCCTGTTTGGATGAATCAAATGGCAGGCAATGATTTTGGGAAACCATAGCATTTTCTTCGGCGTTATTGCAGGACCCTTATTATAGCTTATTAAAGGTGATACGGTTCAATGAACCATCTTAAAATGGCCTCTCAAATGACCCGCTCCAGAATCTTCATAAACTGTATAAATATTAGTTGCTTCGTTCACCTTGCCACAGGCAAACATTGTTAATCGACTCCTCCATAAACTGCCAAATTATATAAAAAACCACATCTCACAAATTTTCATCACAATACAAAGGTCCCAACTATCTCATCAAAATTTTTCTAAGCATTCTCCTATGAACAAATGTGCTACAAAAAAGTAAGTAAAAGAGAGAGAGAGAGAGAGGAGGAGGAGGAGGAGGAGGGGGGGGGGGGGGGTCGTTGGTCATCCTAGAAATTCCTGCGTTCTTCCTACCTGTTCCATTCATAGTCTCCCCCAAATCTTGGATTTGCATTATTCCCTCGGATATTCTCATCTGGTCTAATGGAATTAGCAAAAGTGTTCCAACCTAGCAAGTATGGTAATATGTACTGCACAAAACACAAAAGAAACTTATCAGAAACAGCAACAAGCCTACATGCTAGATTCCCTGGATTATTCTATTGAAAAGCTTGAGTGCAGTATATGCAATGAAGACCCAGTTTTCTTCATGGATCTCACAACTTCATCCCAAGGTCAGGAAGCCAAACTCCATTTGTTTAAGGCCACGGCAAACAAACTTAATATTTCTCACATGCTGTTAGCATGTGTTTTTATTCACTTTTGTCATTTTATGTTTATTTACTACTACAAAGGTCAACAGAGACTACAAGGTGGTGACGAAGCTTAACCACCACAGCTAATTCTTTCATCATGGAGCATGTAGTCTGAACTAATGTTGCTTTTGCACTTACAGGTTATGTGCAAGGTATGTCCGAGTAAGAAAGAGAAATAAAGAATCGTAACATACACCGAAAGCAGAGGTAAGAACAGTGTATTCAGCCTTGGTAACAGGAATGTAAATGTTTTCATCCATATTCAATAGTTTGTTTTGAACACCTGCAACAATGCCATCGCAACAACGACAACAGAACAAATTAGAGACACAAAATAGATTCACCTTCAAAAGTTAAATAATAAGCTGCAAATAACATGGTCACTATATCATCAAATTACTATTTGCACAAATGTCTGCAACTGTGTGTTGCTGAATTTTATATAAGCAATAGGATTCTCAAATGATTTTGCAATAGCCAATGTTTCTCTTTCTTTCCCTTCTTTTTTCTGGTTTAAATCAAAAAACAGATGCTATAACATGAACATTCTAGCTTCAGCTAATATGGCTATACTTGAAAACCATTAAGGTTTATCAGGGCAATAAATGGGAAAACATTCCAAAAATGCATGTGACTTACTCTCACACTGTGTTCGATAATTTATTTTAAGATTTAGGGGAATAGAATTTTTTTTGTATCACATTCACACAGCAGCCAAATAAAGATAATGTTTAGTATTTAATTCAACGATTTCAGGATGAACGAGGATTACTGAGGTTAAAGAAGTGGCCAGAACCATCTGGAAGCGGCTCTACTTTCAATACCTTCCTGACCTTGCCTTCATCGCTGCAAAATTCCGATATCTTTGTTAGAATTTATATGCTCATTGAGACACAATTGTACATATGAGAACCCTGTGTAAGGGTTAACATACTCATTCAAACAGGACAGTACCTTTTCCCCTTGTTAGGATCGTGGAAAAATTCACAGGAATCTTTAGCACCGAGACTGAGTAGAGTTCCAATTTCCACCACTGATAATGAGAACACCTGGAGAGACATGCAAAATCAAACAAACTGACAGATAAAATCAAAATGAAAGGCAATAAATCTCCAAGGCAATATATATCGCATTACTATAAAGTTGAAAGGTCTTTCAACAAACTCCTTGGCAAAAATCTCAGAGTTATATAACACAACCCTGCATGATTGGAACATAACTAGAACTTGATAGAAGTTCAATATGATAAATAGATTCACAAAGTAAAGTATTAGGAACTTAAAGCATATTGGAGACGCTGTCACGCAACCTTACCTGCTTTCTGCTCCAGTCATATTGACGAACAGCAGCTGCAGGCGCAAATTGTAACAACACAAAACCCTCTCTCGCAATTTTAAATGCCCCAGACTGCACAGAACAGCAAGCATTTACAGTTCAAAGCTCCTTCTAAAAGGAAATGTTACTCGAAAAATAGAACAGCTAACTTACATCTAATGCAACAAATTCAGGTGCTCGAGGTTCTACAGTTAGAGCTGCCTTCCCTTTGTATATCGAATGGCCAACATAAACCTTAGGCGGTTGTTCTCCAACTAAAAAAATTATTGAACACAGCTCACCAAAGAAATAAGAATAAAGAAGATAAGAAAATTTGTCAGTGAGAAAAGAAAATTACCTCCGGCTGCTGCAGCCGGCGAAGCAAAAGTAGTTTCAGTGGGAGACCGTGAGGAGTTGAACTTTTGCTTGTCGTAGAACTCCGATTGACGGCATTTCACCGCGAGCCCGGTCCTGGCGGAAGTTTTGGTTGAAGAGAGGGGGGAGATTTTGGGGTTAAACAAAGTGGTTTTAGTGGATTTTTTAAAGGGAAGTGAATGGTGAGTGAATAATTTAGGGTTTTGAGTGGTGAGGTGGGGGGATAGCAAATGTAGTTGCAGCATTTTTGCAATTCTCTGTTTCTTCCTTCCTTTCCTGCCTAGGCCTCTTTGCGCGGATTACATTTTAGTATTTAAAACCTCGGTTTCTGACACCATCCATTTGGATTTCAAATTCTTAGCATTTTAGATTCTTAACACTAATAATTACATAAAACAATGAAAGCAAATGAATACTTATGTTTATTCCAAGTAATAAAGTAGAAATAGTAATTTCTCTTTAAAAAAAAATAGTAAAAATAGTTATTTAGAAAAAAATTTTACAAAAGTAAAGAGATATTTCAATTACTATTATGTCTAATAATCAATTAATCATTGCAAGAGAATTTCCAAAATCAAGAATCACCAACATTGCTTTTGGATAGCATCATAATTGAAATTAGATTTTGATCTCAGATTATTAAAGATTCAGATAAAAGATTCAGACAAAAGTTTTTAAAATATGAAAAATTTCCATAGAAGTCTTTAAAATAGAATTAACGCATAACGTACTCATTCTCTATTCTCAGTATAAAAATATGATGCGAAAAACGGATTATTTTTATTTGGCATCCAATCTTTCATTCATATAGACATCAATGAATCGTTACCAATACGTCAAGTTATTTCAGTTCGAAGTGAAGATTAAGACTCACAAATATTATGCTAAACATAGAAATGATTGGAATGCATGTCGAAAGGATCCCGTGAAATAATACATCACCTTTCGCTAATGTAGTTACCAATGATTCCCGCAATTCTCCTTAACATTATTTCCACAATTTCTAATAACTAAGATCTCCGATGTACTTGCTGCTTGCTAATAGATCCCGTGACATCTAATGCATATCCCACTCATTTTATATTTTTTTTTTCTAAATATTATCCATATATTAATAAATACAATTAAATATAAAATATGACAAAATTAAATGACGTATGTTCAAGAACACACTTTATTTCTACATGGCAATATATCTATTTCAAACATGAATATTCAAATGGTTGACGTGTCCGAGTGCTACTTTTGAGAGGAGGGTGAAAATATATATTAACATTGCGAACTAAGATGATCCGCAAATCAGGTATGCGAAGTTATTTTTTGAATTTGTTAAATGCAAGTTCACATACCACGAACTTACAACAGTAAGCAGTCGTAATTAAGTTAATTAGTGCATTAATGAGTGTTGTTAAGGCAGGCCAATTAAAGGACACTACGTGACCACGCGGTGATAATTCGTATAACCATCATGCGAACTTACAGCAGAATTTAGCCACATATCTATTCCAATTCTCACAACTTCTTTCATTCACAGCAATTCACAAAAATTACCTAAAATAGTAAAATTTCGGAGGTTCGCGATGGCTATGACTGTAAACAAACCGAATTAAACCGAACAGTAATAGATTCAGCTCGAGTTCATTTAGGTATTCGTGGTGTTCAAATTCGGATTCGTTCTCGACTCGAACATCAATTAAAAGTTCGAATTCGATTCGACAACTATTCAAAAATATTCGCGAACAATTCGATTATTATTCAATTATAGTATTCGATTTAAATATTCGAATTATAGTTCGTTTAATCAAAAAATTACTGCAAATATATTGTTTTTAAACATTACAACCCAGCTATTTTAACATATTAAATTTAAAATTAAAAATTCACAACAATAATTTACATTAATCCAATAGTTAACCCATACTAATTTCACTTCATTCATCTTCTTCAAACATCTACAAAAAAAAATTAAATTCAAATTAATTAAATTAGACTAAACGAGTGAAAATTCTGTAGCACAAGAACAACATACTTATCAATCCCACACCTCAAATTCAACAACAACAATAATGTTCATGAGACCACATGTATGCTCAAGTGTAACATAATAATTTCACAGAACTGAAAATTTATCAAGATTAACAAACTCAAATAAAACTTATTTGGATTGGAAAATGAAAATGAATTTACTGATTTCCATACGTACCAATGAGAGAAGTAATGTTCTCTCTTTTACTAGTTTTCATACATGCCAATGTGATCATTGTCTTTTTTTGAAATCATAGTATTATCATTGAGGCATCAAAACTACAATTAAATTAATTACCAAAGAGATTATTAGTCATAATTTAATATACAATGAGAGGCTGGCATATGCGGTCAGCTGGGTGAGAAAGAGAAGAATTAAGATAAACAAACAATTGATAGGACTTCAATGTCTTAGTTCTTTCAATCACAGTTCACAAACAGAAATATCAAGACTAGCAACTCACGAATGGAAATCTAAGTCAATTATTCACATTTCAGTTACAAACAAATCAAACCATTTCAATTAAATTCAAGAAAACATCAACCAGTGTCAGTAAAAAATTTGTTTATTGCAGACACAACTGAATTCAGCATAAGCAGTGATAGAAAGAAGAAAAAAAAACTGATTAAACAAGACAAACAATTGTTAATAAATGAATCTGACTATATATATATATATATATATATATATA
>CANUEY010611932.1:0-13242 GCA_948099555.1 Croton setiger
ATATATATATATATATATATATATATATATATATATATATATATATATATATATAAACAATTGCTAATATAATTATAACTGCATTTGCATTCCTAAACACATGTAAATAACAAAAAGTCATGAAATGTGAAAATCTCATTTTAATTCACGTTTTATTTAAATAAAATTTTCAATTATTTTTATAAATAAATAAATAAAAATTTAATAATTAAAATAAAAATTACCATATAAAAAATATCTGACAATATGCAAATTATTTCTCGTAAATTTGCATTTATATGTTCTAATTATTTAATTGGATTGATATTAAGTATTAATTCTATTCTTCAAAATTAACTTTCACCAACTTAAAAAAAATAGCAGTAATTTCTTACAAAATCGTGTAGAAAAAGAAAATATAATAAAACCTGTTATTTTAGATGAAAAGTAAAAAATAAAATTTAAAAACTTTACGATCAGAGATTTGGCTTGCATGTACAAACCATATACTTTCAGTAGCACGATTTGAGCTTATATATATATATATATATATACACACACACTGTATTAGGGGTAAAAATTGTGTAATGGATACTGATTATGAAACCGATTAGTGAATTATTGATTAATGAAATTACAAATTTTTGTTAAAATTATTTGTTTGAAATATTTTGAGTTACCTTTATTGAATTTTACGAATCGGGTTTTGGTAATATTTTTTATGGAGCACCCCTATATAGTATGAGCTAGATTGATTAAAGTTTAGTAGTTTAAAATAGAGTGATTATGATGGTTTGCATAAATAATTTTGATGTTGATTTGTTGTCAATCATTAAATATTGATCATTGCATGTATAGGTATGGATCTTGCAAATATAGTAAATTAACATTTTGCAGAGTGTTATAAAAAATAAAAATAAAAAAGGGTAAAAGTGGGTGAAATGCGTAAACCAACAAGGGACCATAATTATAGTTGCAATAATTTAAGTAGCATGCTCGTTAACACTAATTATTTTAGTAAGGGATTGACCACCCGCACCACTACTTTCCCTAATTACTCTTTTCTAAAATACAATAATTTAATTTAAAAAAATTGGATTTGATTTATGTTAATGATAACATTATACATATAGGAATGCAAGTGAGTGAAAATTAGAGTGGTTGAAATGATTATATGGGTCCTTAAAAATGATGAGGATGATTGAATCTCATGCTTGCCTTTATCTTTTTTCTTCATTATGAAATTCTACAAATGTTTAGTCAAATATTTTGCACCGAATTATGAGCATAGAGGTGATGCAATCATTAAACTTCACTTTAATAAAAATAATTGCAATAGAATAATAGATTCTACTGTTGTTTGTCACGCACATACCAACTTTTCCTTCTTCAAAGTTCAAAGGTCTATTCAACACCACCACTCCATCAATACAAGAAGTGGGCATTATTCCATAGGACTATGCAAAGTCCAAGTTTTACCATGAAAGAGCTTAAGAAGAAGTCCGAGTGGAGCTTGTTGTAAAATCAATAGATCAATGGCCATATATAAAGTAATTTTGATTGGAAAAAATACAGAGAAAGAAAACCAGAAACTATTTTAAGAGATGAGTCAACAATGCATATATCCTCCAAAATGCTCATTTTTTCAAGCAAGAAAATCCCGCTTGTAGAAAATAACTCTACATTCTCACCTTTGAATAACTCTTGTTCAAGGTTAGGCCTAACTTTAAACTTCTTTCAACAACTCCCAACAATTATCCGATTTGGATATATTATGGTTAAGCACACCGGCAGCTACTGCTGTTGGATTCTGGTGAATTTCGTCTAATTTATACATATATGTACCCTTTCTTGACATTTCTAGCAGCCAAGCTTGCTATTGACTGCGGTTCTTGAATTCCAGACCAACGTAAAATTTAAGCATCTGCTATGTTTGGCGAGTTCATGTCTACATAAACATTAATGTCATAAAAAAATACAAATTTAGCAAATTGAAATGATAATTCATAAGCAAACATAGGCCAAATTCACTTTTGCTCATGAATTTTCATTTTAACTGAAACAGTGATCAACCTATAAAAGTTCTATTTCTTTTTTTTTCTTTTTGCCCCTCAAAGGTTGAGAATTCGGAAATTTAAGCATGATTTCATCTGGGAGATGCCTCGTATGCATACAGAACATAAATCCTGCTCTGAAATGCAGGTTTCAAGCTCCTTAGAAACCTCAGTCAAGTTCAAGTTGAAACTCTTGGTGATGGAGTAATGCCAGAAATCTCCTTCTTGGACTTGAAAACGATACTGGGGATCCTTAGGAAATAAGCGTTGTTGAACCTCCTGCTCCTATATTGCTTAGGTTCTTCTCCGTGTTCGTGGAAGGTCCACATTTCGTCTCCAGAGGCAATGGCTTTAAGGAATCTTGTTGCACTATTGGCATTTGTTTCCTGAGCCTTTCTTTAGCCTTTTCAGCTGCAAGAATAGCTTTCTCTCTGCTTAACCTTGTCAGCTCCCATGGTTTAATACGTACATGGAAACCTTGTTTTAAGGTAGAAGGCTCAGGATCACTGTCAATCCTAAATGGAAAGACTTGTTGTATTTTGATTTTCTTTATGTCCTCTGCATATAAACCGTGAAACAAATGTTGACCTTTCAGGTGAGTCAGTCAGAATCTGAAGAGAAATCTGAATCTTCAAATGGATCTAATTCCATTGATTGATTCTACTCTATCATAGCCAGGATGTACTCATAAGTTCTCATTCCAATGAGAACTACATGAAAGAAGAAAAGTTGTCCTACGGCAGCTGAACTATAAGCAGTCAATAAAACCAACAAATCTGATATCGTAGCAGATACCTTTCTTATCTGCAAAGCACCTGACAATTATGGCAATTGCAGTTCCTCCTCCAATGATTAGTATTAACAAGACAAATTAATAGCATTAAAAGAATGAATGTAGCGTAGTTCCTTTTGCCAACACAATTGTTCAGCCACCTATAATGGTGATCAAACCCTTCAATACTACGGTTACAGGTCCTACAGTGCTTCTTCACTTCAAAATCGCACAGCGCAAAATAAGAGATATCATCAACTTTAGGATCAGGTGAAATTGAATCGTCCTTTAAGACAAGGGGAAAGGGAAGCAATGACTCCATTTAAGCATTGATCTTCAATGGATCCAAGTACTTTCTTCTCATAAAAATCTTTAAGATTTTCCTCTCAAGCTTTCTAAGAAAGCTAACAAGTATTTGACTCGAGATAAATCCATAATTTAACTTCTTGGATTTAGCTTCTCTCTCGTCCTAAAGCTGGTTTTATCAGTCGGGTTGATGACAGTGCATAATAAATAAGAACATAAATGAAACTGCCACGAAGTAAAATATAGCAGTGACTGTAATTTCAGCTTTTCTGATTCCAAGAAAGAGACCAAAAAATGAATAGAAGGAAACCACGAGGACACAGTAAATTGCCATTCCCACTATCTGTAAAGGATGGATAGGGCGTTGCCAGCCATGGCGCCTCAAGTTTTTTCTTTGTTAGACTATTTTCCTTCTGCATCCAAACTATCAAAAGAGATTGCAGGTTTAAAAACTAAATATCTAAAACTATACTTCTGGAGAATGATCGAAGTTATCTTGTTTGGTTCCTGCCTTGAAGTTTACACAAGAAATGGAAGGGCTCTCTGTTCCACCCTACAACAGTTCTAATTCTAATCCATATAGAACCACCATATTCAATGCATATATTCATTAAATTATATAAATAGAAAATCATAGCAACCAACGAGGAACAAACTGTTTATATACTTTGGCATTCTTCTCTACAGCAGATTAAACAGCAATCTTCCTTGATTAAATAATGGGGAAGAGGAAGCATACTCCTAAATTTTTTCTCAATTGAATGACATCAAAACTCAAAAACCAATGGGAACATAGCATTTAACAAATAACACTTTTCTTTTCCAAAAAAAATAAAAATAACACTTACAAGTTACAAATAGTTAACAATTCAGACCATGAATTTAAACAGTCAGGTAACTCAACCTCTCTTAAGCTTAAATTGCATAAGGAAAATCCTTCTGCTGGTTTTCTGCATTAGTAAGCAAGCTTTTGCCAATTTGGAACCAGCCGGACGGGTTGTCTTAACAACATTAATGAGTGCAGTCAGAGACGCACATATCAATAGCAGCCTACAAAACTCAGAAACTTGTACTCTTTCACATTGCATTTATCAAGAGAATTCAACAGCTCAATTTATTCTGCATAAACAACAATTTGCAGATTCAATCACACTATATTTCCAAAATGGATCAATTTGTAAAAATTTTAATATCAAGCAGAGTTTTGAGTCTCCACAGTTTTAGTAACAGCTGGAGATGTTTCAGTTTCCATAAAAGTTGACAACAAAGTCTCACTGCAAAACCTTTCAATCACTGAAGCATATTAGTAGGAGGCTACCCAGAATATAATACTCTACTAGTGAACCCAATGAGTTAGCAGGGAAATTATATTCAAATTTCTAAGAGCCAAAACGGTCTTAAATGTAATCCCAGACCATTGCCTTCTCCATAGTACGATAGTTACATCCATTAATTTACACTATACGGGTTGAAATTTGTGGTATCAACCCCACTTCAGTGGAATGATAAAATGCCTTAAATCGCCATTAATTTCATTGAATCATAGTTTATTCTTTAGCAATCTTGACTACATTTCAGTAGTTCCATTACTGACTTCATAATTGTTTACACCATGCTAAACTAAGGAATTATCATTTAATTTCATAATACATTTTCCTAGGAATTCCATGTCCTATGCTTGAGCAAATTTTCTTTTGTTATAATGTCATGCAGCAGAATTTTCAGCACAGATCTTTGATATAAAAAATAAAATAAAAAATAAAAAAGAAAAGAAAACTTCTTGTCTTGGAGTGGAAAACACAATGTCTAAGGCACCTTAGAATATATAGCCTAACCGATAAATCAAACAATTTCATCAATCTGGCTAAGAATTTCTGTATGATAGCTTTAACATTTTGCTGGTCATCCCATTAAAAACTTTGTGATTTCATAGTTGAGAAATTTGCAAAGACTAATGCCTTTTAAAAATTGGGTGAAAATTATTCACTTCACGTGAAAGACTTCCATGTATAAACATAGAGCTTGATTTTGAGGCAATCTAGGGAACAGACTTTCAATTACTTGTAATATATATTCTAATAAATAGGCTTAGCAACTAGAAAAAACTATCCACGTCAAGAGAATCACAACATCTAGAATCAAAGGCCTAAGGTAGTTTACTGTTATCCCGCATAATTGCAACCAAATTATAGTTCAAAATAACCTAAACATATATCAGAATGAAAAGAAACTTTAAAACTTTCTCAGCAAATTAAGGGATTATATAATGATGGCTCACCAAATGATATTATCCCAATGAAGGAAACCAGCATGTCCTCTAGCATTTGTAAATTTGTAGACAGCACCAGATACTAGCAAAAGAAGGGATGGGGGAAATAAAAAGTAAGAAAAGGCTAATTCATAAGGTGAAAGCCATTAGACGTACAGATACATCATAGCGAACATATACAGAAACATTATATATTACATAGTCAAAGAATAGAGATTAATACCCTCATAACCTCCAAGAACAGGATCTTCTGATAAAAGTAAGGGTGTATCCAGGTCAACAAACCTGCAAGGAAAATTAGTAACTGAGCCATGTTTTTATATTTGAAGCATACCCAAAAGAAAAAAAAAAAGGACTGCTTGTCTTTTCACCAAACAATAACAAATTCACTAGACATACTTGAAACACCCTAGCCCAGCTGCAAGGTGACCAGCAAAGCCCATGGCTAGCCTGGTCTCAACCATACCACCTATCATTAGATCCAATCCCGATTCCCTTGCCACCTTGATGATTTCAAGTGCCCCAACAACACCTACTTTGGCGAGCTTAATATTAATGACATCCGCAAGATTTCCTTCTGCTATTTTCTTCACATCAGCCAAGCTCCGACAGCTTTCATCAGCTGCAACAGATATTCCATATTTGCTTTTCGCAATACTCGTAACACGACCTAGGCCTTCCCAATCGTCTCTATGAACTGGCTGTTCAAAAAGAATAGGAGTAACCTGCATTTCTGTGACAGCAGTATTGCAGCTCAAGTCAGCTTGCAAGTCATTGCACAAATAACTTCAAAAAATTCAATTGGTCAACATAATTACAGCGGGAGGGAGCAAGGGAGAGAGAAAGACAGAATATGTACAAGTGAAGGATTCTCCTCTCCATATTCAGCTAGCCAATGAAAGTAGTTCAAAGCAGAGAGAACTACTAGCTATGAATTCTGATATGTGTTCAAGGGGGACAAACTTGAACTGCATTCAAATTGGTTAGACCCAAGTATCAGTGGTTCTAAAATCAGATTGCAGCAGAAGCAGCACTGATATACTTGAAACACCCTAGGCCAGCTGCAAAATCTGCAGGGCACAGCACTCCAAAATGCACTGTGTTAATGGACTCAAAAAAGAAAGACAGGTTATGCACATCTCAGGAATTACTCTCTCTGCATGGAAATAGTGCTAAAGCTCTAATGACAAAGGAAGAATTTTTAAATGCCACATCCTTTACCGTGTAATTTTTCAAGAACTTCAATTGCTTCATTGGCTTTGTATCCTTCATTAGCATCCAAGATAAAGAAACAATCAGGGTAAGCTATTCGTATAGCTTGAAGAACTTCAATATCTGCCTTCAGATCCTTTCCCACCTTGAGCTTCAAAGTTTTGAATCCTTGTTTGCGATACTTGGATGCCAATTCAGCAGCTTCAACAGGTGATACAATAGGAATCTGCAATGTGCGTGAGCTCAATTTTCAAAAATAGAACTTATGTTTATTTTTTACCTTCATGTATCTAATTAATAATTATGAGGCAAAACATGATGCAAAAGCCTCTGATGGAAATAAGTGGCACTTAACTGTTATATCAGTAGTTATGCTATCAGAAGCTCCACCAAATAACCTCCACAAAGGTATGCTAGTGCTATTTGCTGCAGCATCAATCAACGCCATCTCAATTCCAGCCCTAACCTTTCAGGTGAATAAAAACAGATTATTTAGTACATAGTGATCAGGAAAGAAATCCATTTATGTGGAAAATGAAGAAACATAATAAGTAGAAAAAAAAAATTCTATCAGAATCACATTGCATGAAAGGCATCCGATCTTCATGTATCTATCAGGTATTTAGTCAAAATCAAAATCAGTTTATTTCAGCACCTGGAAACAACAGTTGTTCCTTAATTGTACAACATATTACCTAAAGCAGTGATGAGAATATCAAGCAAACATGAAAAAATTAGTTCAATCAAACAAGCACCATCAACCATCAGCACAGAACTTCCCCAAGCTTTGGAACTTATTTTTAAAATCCAGGGTCACCAGTTACTATAGCAGAAAACATACATCTATATAGTGTTTCAATCTTGCCAGAGACATAACAAAACTTAAAGTTATTGTGTACTTTAACTGAGTCAACAGCGCAACCATACAAAAAAAAAAAAAAAAAAAAAATCACACAAAGTATGAATTTAAAAATCCCATTCCCACTCTTCAATTATGGGATAGAGATTTTCGTGTATTTCACAGGAATAAAACGATTAGACAACAGTTTCCCCCTTTTTCAATGAAGAATGATAAGAAACAAGACACGAAATATAAAATCCAAAACCAGCCAAAAGTTTCAATTCACTTACGGAAGCAAACTCATGACCAGGAAGTATGCCGCCAATCGTCAGCAAAAGCGAACCTAACGTCGTCGGCGAACAGCTCCTAAGAAACGCACAGGCCTCCCCAGCCTTGGCCATAGCCGTTGACTGATCCTCAGCAGTGACAAAAGGCAATATCGGAGCCTCACCCCAACCCACACACCCATTACTCAATTCAATCCTAATTGCTACGTTCTCTACTTTGTCAAGCCTAGAAGATGCAATTGTAAAAGGAGCAATCAACGGCACATTTAACGGCCTGTTCTCTGCTTTCTCCACATCTACAGTCAAAGTTTCCATCAAATCTCTAAACCCAAAGTTTGTTGCTGTGTGAGGTGTAGTTGCAGCCATTGCTTTGGTTGCAAAAAACTTCGTAATAGGTATTGGACATATGGGAAGTTTTATGGGGACATGTAAAGGTTTTGGGTGGGGTTGCAGGGGAAGATAGTGACTGTGACACGAAGTAGACAGCATCTGAATAATGAGAAGAGATTTTGGAGAAAGGGGAAATGGGATTTGGAGAGGTTTCGATGGGGATGTGGAGGAAACAAACGCCAAGAGGGGCTGCCATTGTTGATAGTTGCTACTACTAAGAAGCAAAGTGTTGATCCCAGGACGGTACGCTTGTTTTTTTAATTCAACGTGTGTCAGTATTTTTTTGCTTCTATTGTCTTTGGAATTGTTCCGTCTACTTGTTGTAGCCTTGTCGTTTTGCAGTATTTCTTATTTCCTTTCTACCCCACTAGCATTAAATTTAAGTTCTCTTTCGAAAAAAAAATAAAATGAAATTAGAAAAATAATTATTTTTTTTTACAATGGGAAAATAATTCTTTCATATTCTCAAAATTTTAATTTGTTTTTTAGGGAAAAGTTTTAATAAAGTTGTTCTCATGCCTTTTTAATTCCAAATTTTGATTTTTATTAATTCTCAATTTTTAAACCCTTTAACTATCTAGTTTTTTAGTCAATCATGAACGGTAATAAAACAAGCTTTCAATTTCTAGCAGGCTAATTACAAGAAACGAACTTCAAGGCTTCAACAAAATAAGGATTTGTCTAACGTTTCATCAGAACTCTAATTTTAATTTTAAGACATTTTAATTTTCACATGTGGTGCAAATTCTCTAGGGTGGTTGCGGAAATTTTTGCTCGCTTTCGCCGTCTTTTTCATGGGTTGTCGAATTTTCCTATAAGTGTTGTGAAAATTTCTATCCAATTTCACCATTTTTCCCCAAGGATAATGCAAATTTCTATCCACTTTCACTAGTTTTCCCATGAGTCGTGGAATTTTGCACAGGAGGAGCATGAAATTTTATGCTCACTTTTGACATTAGCAAAAGTTGTGAAATTGTCTAGAGGGAGTCATGGACTTCAGTTATAATTAGGGCTGCAAATGAGTTGAGTCGAGCTGAGTATTGTGCTTCTCGAGCTCGACTTGTGTTAAATTCTACGAGCTCGAACTCGAATCGAGCTCTCAATGAAAGCTCAGCTCGAGCTCGTTTGGAAATTTGAAAGCTCGAGCTCGAATCACGAGCTTCGCTCGTTTTAAGCTCACGAGTTTAGCTGTTTCATGTTGCTATTCGAGCCCGAGCTCGAGGTTGAGCTTGCAAATAAGCTCAAATTCGAGCTCGTCTCAAGCTCGAGTTTTAGCTCGCAAATAAGCTCGAGCTTGTTAAGAGTTAGTCAAAAATCAAGAAAATTCATTTTTAATGTCGTTTCAGTGAGAAAATGAAAATAGCAGTTTCAGAGAAAGAGAAACAAAATAGCAAAAAATTGAAATGAGGAGGCGGGTGGATTGGTTGAAACATATTTTTTAGTTTTGTATCAAAACAACGTCGTTTTGATAGACTCGCGAGCTTATTTAACGACAGCTCATGTGCCTATCAAATAAGTTACTCGCGAGCCTTTTTAAACGAGTTGTTCGCGAGCCTAACTGCTCGGCTCGTTTATTAAATGAGTCTGAGTATTCGGTTTAAACTCAGCTCGTTTATTATCGATCTGAGCTCGAGTTGAATTTTTATCGAGCGAACACCGAGCGCTCACGTACAATATCCTTCAATTGTTTAGTACAGTATCATATATTATCTTATTGTACATTTATTATTTTTTTTTTATCTTTTTATTTTTGAACAAAGGTAAGCAAGTTTTATTAAGAAACAAACATTCCTTACAAAGTTAGGGGGTTCTAAAGACCATTCTCCAACACAGTCAAAATATCTAGTAGCCTGAGCAAATTCATGAGTCACCACATTTGCTTTTTATAGTACTGCATCAAACTAAAACCGCCCATGCATCTGATTTTTCTGCATCAAAAATATCATTAATAATTTTACCAAACCAAGTGAAATCACCACCTTTTTCATCAACAATGCCTCTGCTATTCGAGGTGCAAAAAATTACCAACTAGTCGCAAATTCTCGGCTGCCATAAACACACCATTTTCATCTCATGCAACAAAATCCACCTTTGTTTCTTCTCCATGAGCTGTTGTTGCTGTATCAAAATTGATTTTGACCCCATCAATAGACAACTTCTGCCAATTTTCCACCCAGGCTACATACTGCACCAGCAAACTACTCGAGCATTTTTCCATTTACCTTCCGTGCGTTGCACCATAAACCACACATTTAAGGGTCATTTATAAACATTCGACCATACTAGTGAGTTTCTAACATTTCAAATAACCTATTAACAAGACAAGAGAATTTGGGTGAAAAATTCTATGCCTTCATTCTTGTGTATCATATACATTTATACAAGAGTGAACCTTAATGATAGCAATTTGTAAAGAATAATAACAGCTGATATTTACAGCTAGTATTGACACCTATCACACGCTTAAAGCTAGACTTGAGTCCTAATAATTAAACAACAAAATAATCGACTTAAGCCAATCAATGAAACATGAAGCATTTTCCCTATTCCACCCAAAGACAAAAGCGTTGCATGCCTGTTGCACAAAACTGCATCGCACGAGCAAATAGAGTATAAATTCTTCTTCTAAATTACAATGAGGACATATTAGTGGCACATGAACCCTCATTTAAGCCAATTCAACTCCATTAGAAGATTCCTATTACCAACTAGCCAAATAAAATTCTTGATTTATGTCAGCATATGCAATTTCCACAATCTTGTGCTAGTCCTGAACCTTCATCAAAGATGAAATTAGAGCTCTATATTCAGTCCAAATTTAGTAAACACTTTTCCTATCCAACTACCAAAATAAAAAATCTACATGACACCAACTCAAAGGAATTGCAAGAATTTGATGAACTCCCTTTCATTAAAATTCTTTGTGATTAGTTCTCATCTCTAATGACTATTATCAATCAAATCCCTGTTTGTTCAAATTAAACTCTGTAGAAATAAATAGATGTAATAAGTCTTGAATCTAAGGATCCACCCATATAGAAATACACTCCCATTATTCCACCTTCCAACATAATCCTCACTGTAACACTTGTTGGCCATTCTTCTAAAATGCTCTGCTAAAAATAACTGGGATTAAAGCCCAAAGTAGCCTCCATAAACTTTGAATTAAAAAAGTATCTTGCTTTAAGTACATGTGTTATAAAAGAGTTTAGGTACTTAAGAAGTCTCCACTTAATTTGCCCCAACAAGGCTAAGTTGAATTTCCAAACTCGCTTGAACTGAAGACCACTAATTATCTTATGCTTACACTCTGACATTCCAACCCTAAACCCTACATCGTTCTGAAGTCATTTCATGCATTTTGTGCATTTTCATTAAAATGCATCATGATTTGATTTGATAATTATGTTAAACATGGAATATATGATTTGAATATGATATTATATGATTTAAATAAGAGAAACAAGTTATGTTATAGGCTCGTTTGCCGTCGAAAGATACAAACGGAGTTAATTAGGATTTTCGGACCCGCGCGATCAGAAAATGCTGAAATCGCGTCAAATATGAGCCAAATGATTTTGATATTTTGATATATGATTATTAACATGTTTTAAAGAATTTTGGAACCCTAATTGTGCGACGACGTCGTACGGTTTTGGTTCCGTAAAAATCGTCGAGCTTTGGACTCGGTTTAGGGCACCGAGCGAACCGCGACCCTTTTAGGATTCCGATTTTTACAAAACTTTAGAAAGGTGTTCTACATATTATTTTGACACCAAAATGTTTTTAAAATGGGTGTTGGAATGATTTTAGAGGCTGGTTTGTGAGGTTGAAAGATGAAAGTGAAAGAAGGAAGAAAATCTTATGGTTAAGTTTAAAGGCTAAAATAGGTAAGTTTGTGTGCAAATTGACCCAAGCAGCTGCTGGCCTATTTGCTGTGGTGTTTGGCAGGAGGTGGAGGCCGGAAATAAGGCCTGGAACATCAGGGAATTAGGTGGTACACGTTGGGTAAGTGAAGAAGAAAAGAAAGAGAAAGAAAAGGAAAAGAAAGAAAGAAAAGAAGAGAAAAATTAGGGAAAACCTTGGCAAATCTTTACATCCAACTGTTTTGACATGTTTTTAGGTTGCATATGAAGTGATTTGAAGTGTTATATTGGTTAGAAAAGGGCCGTGGGAGAAGAGAAACAAAATTCTGGGTTGAAATTCTAAGTATAGAGGCAGTTTTAAGGTACCAACTTTGGAGGGTTATAACTTCCAATTGGTGAACCTTGTGTGAGTTTAGGCTGTATGGGTCTATAGAGGGTATGTTTGTCTAGAACTTGATTGTTTTAGTTTGCCGGAAAACCACCGGCGGTCGCCAGAAAAGTTGCTGGAAGTTGAGTTGAGAGATAGGCAGATTATGGATTCTGGGTAAACAGTGTTAAGAAGCCAACTTTGGGGACTTGTATCTTTTAATATAGAGGATTTCTGAGAATTTGGCTCCGATGGTTAGCTAGAGAGTGTGTAGAGGAAGAGAAAAGTGGTCTTAGTTGGCCGGAATACCACCGAAAGAGGATGTACGGTCGTCGGGAAGTAGGCTTGAGAGACTGATTTTCTCGGCAGGAAGGCTGCAGAGGCAGACGGCTGGGCAGGCCCCAAAACGACAGCACCTGGGTGCGTTTTGGGTGCCAGGCGCGCGCGGGCGCGAGGCACGCAGGGGGGTCTGCAGGCTGGCCAAAACGACGCTGTTTTGGTAAATTGCACTTCTGGTGCCTGGATTTTGGTAATTCTTGTTTTGAACCCCTAAACTTTAAATGTTTTTGCATTTTAGTCCAGCAAAATGAATTTATGATTGTTTTCAATTTAGTCCAGCAGATTTAAATTTATGAAAATTGCAATTTGACCCCTGTAGTTTCTAGAACGTTGCAAAATAGCCCTTCTGGGCAGATTTGGTAATTCTGGATAATTACATTTTGGTCCCTTAATTTTAAGTATTTGCACTTTTGACCCGAAAACTTTTATAAATTATGTTTTAGCCCTTCCAGCCTAATTTCGACGTCTTGAATCCGTTTTTGACGTCAGAAATTTATTTTGAGATCGTTTTGAGGCTGAAAATCAAGATTTAAATGTTGGTTAAAGAATTTAAGTATGAA
>CANUEY010612321.1:0-13198 GCA_948099555.1 Croton setiger
AGGCGAATATGTCATCGCGTTTCAGAGGCGAGGGTTTGAAGAAATTATGTCAGAGAATCGGGACTGAGCTGCAAGAGGGAAAGTATGTTGCAGCATGTCAGAAAATCATTCAGAAGAACGAGGAAGCTCATTTTTATTTGAGAGAAATCGAGCCTGAGAAAGGGACTCTTTTTGCTGTTCTTGGAGGAATCGCAGAACAGGAATCCTCCAATAAGCCACAGCACGAAGCAACGAGTACGCTGCTGGTAAACGTGCTCGGACGCAGCGTGCGGGGCAGGCGTCGTCAATTGCCTACTGATGCTCCGGAGCATGATCCTGCTCCCTTTCAGATCCACGTTGACGGGAGCGTAACCGAAAAAATCCGTGAAGAATTGCTGCCACCCTACCGAGGTCTCTGATATCGGCCGCTGACCGGCCGGCCGTCGACGGGAAGTCCCAGAATGACCTCCATGTCCTGCAGCGTCACGGTCGCCTCCCCAACCGGTAGGTGGAACGTATGCGTCTCCGGACGCCACCGCTCCGCCAATGTTGTGATTAGGGCCCAGTCGTAATGGATGGACCCTATCCTCCTAATCAGCCCGAATCCGAGCTCGTCGATGTAGTGTAGTGTGCCGTCATGCTCAGCGTCCAGCAGCCGCCAAATCTGACTGTTCGCTCGTCTGATGCTTAACGGACTGTCGAACCGATCCTCTCCGCGAAAAATGTGGGCCGATCTATGTTCCCGCTGAGGAACAATAGATCCTCGATGACAGGCCCCTGATCCAGTACCTGGTGCTGCTGTGAAGATTCCCCTCGCTCCATCGCTGCAACTCGTATGTGTAAATTCGTTTTAAATTTTTCCCTAACTACTTACGGTAATTTATATTTTTATTTACAAAAATTTAACCACCTACCTAACATACTTTATCTTTCTATTTACGATAAAATAACCCTAAACGAAAACATATATAATAAAATCTAATTAATTCTACAATATATTTTTTTTTTCCTAAACACTATATTTTTTATGTTTCAACGCTAATATTATAGAAATAAGGAACCCTAAATCCTATATTTTTTTCCTAAATATGCATATTATTCGTATTAAACATTAAATGCATATAAAATAAAAACCCTAAAGTAATAATATAAACGACTAAACAATATTATAAAACCCTAAATAACATTTTAATCTACTTATGCATATTACGAAACAATTAAAATTACATAAAAATTACATATCTTAAAATCGCAAAATTCCAAACCGTTATCCTGAAACCAATATTTGACTTAAAGAATTTGAGTTTTTTGAAGTGAATTTGTGAAAGTAGTAAGTGAAAATAGAAAAACCGTCTACCAACTTCTCCTCGTATTTGTCAAATGCGAACATGTTCAAATTTTGAACAAGTTCGCATTTGTCAAATGCGAACGTATTAATCAGGCCACGCGGCGGCCTCGGAAACGCGCGCATTTAATCCCTCCATTAATAGAGTCATTAATGTAACGTCTACTATTTATTCGCATTTGCGAACCCTAATTTGATCGCATTTGAGTTATACGAACACCCTATTACATGTCTACATTTAAATTATAAACCCTTTTTTTTGTAAATAACCCAAACCAGCACAGGACAATGCCGGCAATGAAGCAGCAAGACCAGCAACACGTCCTCATCAAGTCGAAAATCGGCCGAAAATCATTGAATAGCAGTCTAAAAACCGATGGAAATCACGTCTCTCTCCCCTTATCCCCTTTGCGGTGCTTTCGATCTCAACCCAAATCATCGATCGGTGGAGGAGATTTCAATGGCGAGAAAATGAATTTAGAGCATCTTCGTTTTTTTTATAGAGAGTAAGCCATCGAGATGCTTGAACGAAAAAGAAAATCTTTTGTAAAATAAAAACTCAGAAAATGATTTATTATTCAGAAAAAAAAAAAAAAAAACTCCAAGCTTAAATGAGAATCTGAGGGGCTGAGCGAGGAAAGGATTTTGAATTTATTTGCGTTCTTCCATTTGATCGAAAATGAGGTTTCATTTACGACTTGGTTGTGATTCCTTTGGATCTTATTATTTCTGTTTGAGTCGTTCCATCTTTTCCTTCAAATTGATATCAAGACATGATTTTGATTTCAAGAATGGATTTCTAATTTTGGTTTTATGGAACAACTGCTCAACACCAACGCCATCTACTTCACTTGGTGCTACTACATCATCCTCGACGTTGTCATTGCTGGTTTGAGTCGATCGATTCGTGGAGTTCGTTCTTTTTTTTTTCCTTTTTTTATTTATGAAAATAATATAAGAATATATTAATTAAAAATATTCATTAGAATAAAGAATGCAATTTAAGGTTAAATATGTCATTTTACCGTGGATTTAAAGGAATTTGATTTTAAAAAATAGCAAGACCCTAGTGATACTATGTGTAACGAGGGATGATGGAGAGAAGAGAAAGAAGAAATGAAATTAGTTTTGTCAATTTTTTAAATATTTAATTTAAATCACTTGATTTTTTTCAATTGATTAATGTTTCAGAATTAATAAAAATCATAAGAATTTATTAATATAATTTTTAAAATAAAAGAATCACATAGTATATTATACAAAAATTTAGAAACCTATAAATAATTATCTCTTAATTTTATTAAGATAATTAATTAAATAATGATATTTTTTAAATAAAAGGACAAAATAAAACTCAAGAATAAAGGTCTGTTTAAAAATATAGAATGAAAATATAAATTGGGTGAAAACCTCTTAATTGTTAAAATTACTGGTTTAATAGAGATCCTCAATTGGGGTTAGAGTGCAAATCTGGATAAAGTTTTATTTTGGGATTGTTATTTTTGAATTTAAAAATCTATATAATGAGATAATTGTTTTTTATTTAAAAATCATTAGTTATCTTGGATAGTAGTAATTTTTTTTTTTAAATAGAGACACGATGGGTAGGGAGAGTGGAAGGGCGGGTGCCTTATCGGCTCGGCTAACCCATCCATCCCACTCTTTGGACGGTAGTATATTTTTTTTGGGCAAACTCTTGGATGGTTGTATGATCCTTAGCATTTGAGGCTAACAACAACAATTCACGAATTTGATTAGTAGTTGAGCACACCATGTTCAAGAGCAACAAAAATATGGATATCTATCTTCGTTAGAAGTCAGAATATTCAGCCGTGGCAATGCTATAAACTTGGTTTAGATAATAATTAGATTGTTAATTAGCTCTTAAATTTAAAATAAAGCCTTCACTGAGTACAGCAAGCAACCGCTCACCAACCAACAACATAACCCCACAGCTCTGTCCGCCTGTAACACGCAATATCCCAAATTTAATTTTACTTCCTTCCAAATCGAATTACGTTTCTTCCTTAGCCACCCAACCATGGCAGATTCCGATTCCCAAACTGCCCCTCCAGCAGCCCTCGTCGACGGCAACGTTCTTGCCGCCAAATCCTTCGCTCGTTGTGGCGTCACCCACATGTTTGGAGTGGTTGGCATTCCGGTCACTTCACTTGCTAATCGCGCCGTTTCTCTTGGAATCCGTTTCTTAGCCTTCCATAACGAGCAGTCCGCTGGTTATGCTGCCTCCGCCTATGGTTACCTTACTGGCAAACCGGGTTTGCTTCTTACTGTCTCCGGTCCCGGTTGCGTCCATGGCCTTGCTGGATTGTCTAACGGCATGGCTAATACTTGGCCTGTGGTGATGATCTCTGGCTCTTGTGATCAAAACGACGTCGGTCGTGGAGATTTTCAAGAGCTTGATCAGATAGAGGCAACGAAACCGTTCTCGAAATTATCAGTAAAAGCTAAAAATATCAAAGATATACCTAATTGTGTTTTTCAGGTTCTTGATCGGGCCGTTTCGGGTCGCCCCGGTGGATGCTATTTGGATATTCCTTCAGATGTTTTGCATCAGACGTTAACGGAATCTGAGGCTGAACGTTTGATTACGGCAGCTGTGAATTCATCGGAACCGAGTTTAACTGCAAATGGGAGTACAATTGCTAGTTCAGATATCGAAGAAGCCGCAAGGTTGCTTAGAAACGCACAGAGGCCTCTAATTGTGTTTGGAAAAGGAGCAGCCTATGCGCGAGCAGAGAATGAACTGAAGAAATTAGTCGAAAGCACTGGAATTCCATTTTTGCCTACGCCAATGGGTAAAGGCTTGTTGCCTGATACGCATGATCTTGCAGCAAGTGCAGCAAGGTCACTTGCTATTGGTAAATGTGATGTTGCTCTTGTCGTCGGTGCTAGACTTAATTGGCTATTGCATTTTGGGGAAACCCCTAAATGGTCTAAGGATGTGAAATTTATATTAGTGGATGTTAGTAAGGATGAAATTGAACTACGGAAACCCCATTTAGGTTTGGTTGGGGACGCAAAAAAGGTGTTGGAAGTGCTAAATAAGGAGATTAAGGACGATCCTTTTTGTCTGGGGAACAATCATCCATGGGTGGAGGCTATTTCAAAGAAAGCAAAGGAGAATGTGTCAAGAATGGAGGTCCAGTTGGCAAAGGATGTTGTGCCATTTAATTTCTTGACACCTATGAGGATTATTAGAGATGCTATTTTGGGAGTAGGGAGCCCTGCTCCTGTTTTGGTTTCAGAGGGAGCTAATACAATGGATGTTGGTAGAGCTGTGTTGGTTCAGACTGAGCCTAGGACTCGGTTGGATGCTGGGACTTGGGGGACAATGGGGGTTGGGTTGGGTTATTGCATTGCTGCTGCCGTAGCTGAGCCTAATCGGCTTGTTGTTGCTGTAGAAGGTGACTCTGGATTTGGCTTTAGTGCCATGGAAGTCGAGGTAACTTGCATTGTTCATTATTAAGTTCTAAATAATTTTTTGTTGCATCACCAAACTTATTTGGTTTTTCTTTGCATTTATTTCACTATGGGGGTGAAGTTCATTTTTTTATTAGGACATCCTTGCTCAACAATAAAATCTAAATAATTCAATTTTAGAATAATTTGTTGCATCTAGCTGATAGTAAAACCCACGATTAATGCCCTTTGAAAGTACTACATTATTTTGCTGAAAATTTGTCATGTATTGTTGATTATTAGCTGAATGTTGTTTTCCTTATTTATAGTTCAATTTACTCAAAATTCCATTCATTTTTTCCCCCAAATTTTGACTAAAATCTTTCAAGTTCAGTGGGAAGCCAGATTCAATTGTCTATCATATGGTTGTATCTTTTTCGTTTTTCTCTTTTGACTAAATCTTCCAATTCGAATAGTCTTGAGAGCAATTTTAAGTGATTTTTATTTTTTCTGTATATAGGATTGTACACAAGGAAATAGTTAAGGTTTAAGATTGAGTTTATTAGAATGCAGGAGCATCTTGGCTGTTTAAGAAGTTTTTTCTTGGTTAGTCTTCAACAGAGTACTAACATTGTAATGTGATCCAAGCTGATTTTGAAGAACATTTTTTTGTGTCATCAAATATTTCTACAACGACTAGGTACTGATCCTCAACTGGAATTATGAACCCTATATTGATAAAATTTATTTCGGGCCTAATTAAATATCAGGGAAGAGCAGAGGGCTGAGCATTACAACCACAAAGTTACTATATGCCTGATACATTGTTAAGGGTGAATGACTATGATAAGGGCTAAATTTAGATACATTGGTGATTTCTTAACAGTCTGGTCATAGGAAAATGAATCCTTACTGTTATGTTTTACTGTGACTTGTATGCTAGCTGAAACCCTTGGTGATTTATAATATTTGAAGCCAGGTTTACTTGAATAATTATTAGAGTTTCACCTCATGAAGCTAGCCTCTCTCTCTGTGGTTTCTGTTTATTTCCTTATCCGTGAACTTGGTCTCTTCAATTATCTTCTCTAGTTAATAATCATTTCCATCTTCTTTTATGTCATGCTTTTGTTGGAATTTGTATCTGGCCATCTGATTGTTAAACAAAAATATGGGATGTGTTATAATGATTTGAAACCTTTCTCCAGACATTGGTTCGATATCAGTTGTCTGTAGTTGTGATTGTTTTCAACAATGGGGGTGTATATGGTGGTGACCGAAGAAGCCCTGAAGAAATAACAGGTCCTTTTAAGGATGATCCAGCACCCACTTCTTTTGTACCTGGCGCTGCATATCACAAGCTAATTGAAGCTTTTGGGGGCAAAGGATATCTCGTTGGAACACCTGATGAACTGAAGTCAGCTCTCACTGAATCCTTTTCTGCGAGAAAGCCGGCTTTAATCAACGTCACAATTGATCCATATGCTGGTGCAGAAAGTGGTAGGCTGCAGCACAAAAACTAGAATGCATCTGCTTTACTGCCTCTGTTTATATATGTCCATCATTTGCTGCGGCTGAGCTGCTACTGTAAGTCTGTAAGTGTCAACTCTTGAGACATGCATATTGTTGCTTGTTTAAAAAAGACAAATGTGTACTGCAGAATCAGATTCTTCTTGCTGCTTAAACTGAAGTTGTTTGTTGTCATCAATTATAGGAGAGGTAGATCAAATTTGTAGCATCTTTGGATGAGTGATTATAAAATGATTAGTAGCATCACAATAATATGTGAAATTGTTGCTAGCTGTGTAGCGTTACGAGCTCTGTATGGGCAGTTGGACACCATAACAGGTGTAATTCAGATAAATATTTCTGCTGATTGGATTCAAGTAAAGTGCTTTTTTCCGTTGCCAATATATCTTCATATATATGTGTTCTGCTGAAAGTATTGCTTGATTGCATGCAAGGTTGTGAAATGCTGCCCTTTCTTTTTTTGGAACAATGTATATATAATATGGGTAATTTTCACCCTTCCTTTCTTTTTTTGGAACAAATGTATATATAATATTGGTAATTTTCACCCTTCGTCCATGAACTTTGGTATAAATTTCACTTTTGTACGTGAGGGTTCCTGAATTTTAATAATTTTGAGGGTTACTGAATTTTAATAATTTTGAGGGTTACTGAATTTTAATAACTTTGGTATAAATTTCACTTTTGTACCTTTCATTCATAAAAGGTCCTTTTGTCCATAAACATGAGATCCCGATCGGCCAAGATGCTGACATGATATTTTTTTAACATATTTTAATGATTAAATCTCACATAGGCTCTCAGACTTGTTACTTGTTGTCAATTTGCTCATAATTGAATTTTTTATCCAAAATTCTGCAAGGAGTAATTATTTTTTGGGTACCTGAGATTTGACTTAATGTACTCTGGAGTTCTTCTATTTTGAAAATTGTATTATCGGCTCTCAGGTCCATCCGTCCAAAAATGGCGTTAGTCAACGAAAAAGTCAACGATTTTTTTTTCCAAAATGACAAAACTACCATTTGGTTTATTTGAATCGAACTATGGCTTATTTGAATCAGACCATCATAATTAAACCTAATTTTAAATCAAACCTGTGGATCCCCTCACTTTAAAAATTAAAAATAACCAAACTGGAGCTTAATTACGATATATTAGACTGCATGATAACCAACTAAACCACAACACCTAGATTGACGTGATAATATTTTATTGTGTAAGGCACAGCCATTTACCTTTTATCACTATAGCAATTATCTATTCTTTCAATTAAGATTTTATTAAATAATTACATATTTATTTTTTTATCATCCTAGACAAGTCTGAAAGTTAGAAGAGAAAGTCTAACTACTATTACCTTTCATTCGAGCTCCAATTTGGTTATTTTTAATTTTTACAGTGAGAGGAACTCACAGGTTTGATTTAAAATTGGGTTTAATTAGGATGGTCTGATTCAAATAAACCATGGTTGGATTCAAATAAACCAAAGGGTAGTTTTGTCATTTTGAAAAAAAATCGTTGACTTTTCCGTCGACTAACGCTGTTTTTGGACGAAAGGACCTGAGAGTCTATTATTTCAAACGTTAGGGACCCGATGATATAATTTCCAAAATAGAGGGACCCCAGAGTACATTAGGCCAAATCTCAGGGACCCAAAAATAATTACCCCAAATTTTTTAGAAAATTTTGTCAAATTAATGATATTTGTAAAGATATAAAGTTATATATTTGTAATTAATTATATTAAATGGCCATCATTAATTAAAAAAATTAGAATTAGAGAAAATGATAAGAAATACTTAAAATGATAAAAAACATTTAAAGTAATATTTTTAAAATTAATATGGTCAAATTTAGTTTTAAATTATAATTATTATTGTTTTATTATTTATATTAGTTGCTATATTTTTTTCATTTCAAATTAATAACACACTTTTTTTTATTAAAATTTCAAATTTTGAATGAAATTAATTAATATTGTGAATAAAATAATAATGGAAAGTTATATATATATATATATATATATATATATATATATATATATATATATATATATATATATTATAATGCAATAATTAAATTAATAAATCTCTAAATTATATTAACTAATATTGATTAAGCATATATATATATAACATTTTCTTACAATTCCTTTAAGTGTTTTTTAGGCATAAAATATGACGAAAGATACTGAAGACTCTATTTCTTTGATCACCGATTTATTTTCATTGGGAAAAAATAAACGAAATTAAATTGTTTCAGTTTCTAGAATCAGAAGAAAACAAAAATTAATGTCCAACAAATAATTTTTTTTTCCTTTTAATGGTTATACTTATTTGTGTCATTTCTATGACTTTGGTTAATGCACCATGTTTTATTTATTAGGGAGAGAAGTCTTCTGGTGAGATTGGCGGTGTGGATGAGTCTTTGCTTAATGGGGGAAGTAATAGCTCTGAGAACTATTCTACTCTTGTGGTCATTCTTCCATGAGTTCTTTGCTTCTTATTCATTTGTAACAAATTGTGATACTTATCTGTTCATCTAGAATGAGATGATTAATTATTTAGTTATCAAAATAAGTTTCAATAAACTGGTCTTTAAAGGAAAAAAAAGAGAGTGATTCTGCAGTGTCTCATCTTTCTGAGCGTGAAGGTTTTGAAGAACATACTGAAATTTTATGAAATTTTGAAGAATATACTGGAAAATCAAAATAAAACAACTCTTACAAAATTACCTTTCATGTTTTTGCATCCAAATTTGATCTCATTAAAGTGTTTATCCCTATGAACAAACAGAAAAAGCAAAACATGTGAATACCAAAAATATAATCAAAAAGCAAAACACATGAAATCCCAAAACTGAACTGAAATTTATAGTAGAAATTAGGTTAAGGAAACAATTAAATTTTAAATCTTTAAAAAATGGAAAGAAAATCAGAGTGTAAATTGCAATTACACTGATGATAAATGAGTTCCTTAAATCCCGAAATTTGATTTTGGGAATTTTTGTAAAAAAAATTCAAAAATATAAAATATATTGAAATCATTAAATTCAATCAGAATAATAAGACGGAATAAATAGAAATCAATGAGATAAGAAATTCCAATGATAATTTAGGAAAGTAAATTAAATTTGAAAATTTTAAAAAATAGAAAGAAAATAACAATATAATTTGCAATTACAAATTAATCTGCAATTAATGGAAAGTTGACTGCATCAATGTCCATATTTAAAAATATTATTATTATTATTATTATTATTATTATTATTTTAACTTTTCATTTTAAATTTCTTTCATTGAATTCGAATTATTATTATTATTATTATTATTATTATTATTATTATTATTATTATTATTATTATTATTATTATTATTATTATTATTATTATTATTATTATTATTATTATTTTATAACTTTTCATTTCAATTTTTTTTTAAATTAAAATTTTTTTAAAATTATTAAAATGAGAGAAAATGAGTATTTAGAAAATGGTAAAAAATATTTAAAATATTAAGAAATATTTAATGTAATGCATAGGTTATTTAAAAACATCAAATTAGAAATAGTTTTCAAATTTAGCCCAAAACCTTGTTATATTATATATATAGACTTTTTTTTAGTAAAAATGTAATAAATCAATAAGTAATCGAAAAATCTAATTTCTCCAAACATTGATTCTCAGCAGCAGTGTCCTAAAACTTAATTTCTCACACATCTCTTTCGAGTTTCATGGTGATTTATTTTAGAAATGCGGTTCATTATTTTTATTCATGATGTGATCATTACTTTCTATAGTGGATTAGATGCTCTAATGGTGGTCTTCCCTATTAAAAAGGAAAGAACAGTGTTCTTACCGTGTCTGTAATTCTTGCATTGTAGAAGTTTCTCAACAACATAATTATTGTGCCTTCTTTCATTGCTATCAATTGTTTGGAACACCAAAGTATTTAATACTATTTATGAATTCTAGTGCATGTAAATGATTAAGAGTGCCAAAAGAACTGTTGAACATACACGCCATATTTAAACTGAGATACGTCTTTTCCATCCCATTATTCAGCGACACCATGTAATCATTGATTGTTTCAACCATATGAAGGATCGGTTCAAAAATCACCTTACTCTAGAGATATTCTAGATTGTTGGAGTGGTGAACATAGTCTGGATATGTACTTTCAACTATCGAATGAACAGGATCATTTAAATGTTATATAAGCAAGTCGGCGGGTATACAAACCTTATTTACTCCATTTATAGAATTTCCAATAGTGTCATCCCCAATGGATAAAATCCACCCTGAGAACTCTCTTAAATGATCTAACGTTATGCATGGCTGGTTTTTGTTCGCAGTCTAATATTCTTTGTGAACTTAAGAACCTTGCAGAATAACCATAAATATAATGAATTGAGTGCTACATGAACAATATGCTATCTAGTACCTGAAGTACCATCAAATAAAAACTGTGAATAATCTTTATTAATATTATTTATTTATTTTAAAAGGATAAAAATTGTGAAAATTTGTCTAAAATCATCACGAATAACTATTATTTTGCCCCCAAAAGGCATATCTAAGCTGAAAGAGTTTTTAAAAAACTATGAATACTTTTTATTAATAGTATATATATTTTTTTAGAAATAAATTTCTATTTATGTAAGTAACAGGTTATGTATTTGATTTTTTCTAATCACATATCAAATTATCATCTTAAAATATGTTCTTAAGAGAAATATAATTAGCGTAATATTTTGATTTATTAGGCCTTTTCATAAAGAAAAATAATCGTAATAATTTTATTTTCTATGTTATTATTCAATGATATATAATATGCTTTGAATATATGAATGTAAATAATGAGATCTTTTTCTTATGATATTTATAGTTATTCATATTGCAAAATATCAGAGATCTAAAAAAAAATAAGTTAACTTCTGATCGTTTTTATTAATATAAAATTATTAGATTTTAATTAAAGTTTGGTAGAGACTTGATGAAATGATAGATCCTATTTTTTACTTTCTATGTTAATAATATTTTATATACTACAAAAAATCTAAAAACATATTGTAAATCATTTAAAAATTATTTTTCGATCAAGTTGCACTTATTAAAATTTGAAATTGTTGATATTAAAATTTCAGTACTAACTGATCAATTTGGGTAGCTTATATTCTTATAATTTTTAATAATATGATATTTTTTATGAGGGTTTCAAATATACCCTTTTAAATATGATTGCAATTTAAGTATAAATATCATGCGAAATATTTGCTTAACCTCAAAAATACATCATATACATTTTTGACATGTAAATTAATGGAAACAATAATAATTTCATACTTGAAAATTTAGAAAGCAATTAATTTGTCAGATGACGCCTCAATCCTTATTTATAGTGGATCTAAGTCGGTGCGAGCCCGTGATTCCCGTATCCAATAGGAGTCAAATGATCTCGAAAATATAGGAGCCTAAAAAGTTCTTTTTCAGTTTGTGATATGTATATTATTACTTTAGTTATTAAAAAATAAATAAATTTTCACAAAACTGAATCAAACTCTAAAATTTTCTAAATATAATAATATTTTTAATCAAACTTAATATCTTTTCTTATAAATAAAATAAAAATAAAGTGAAATTATAGGTAAAACTTAAATTTAAATTAAACTCATTTTTTAAACTAAAATATTATTATTTTTAAATTGAAATATAATTTGTCATGTTACTTCAATTTTAAATTATGCTTAAAAATAAAGATAATTATAAACATAGTATAACTTACCAAATAAAATTACGATGATTACCAAATCAAATCATAATATAAATAAGTAGATAGATATAAATGCAATTTTCGCTTGCTACTTATATCACAATTCGATAAACGCAATTTTCGCTTGCTACTTATATCACAATTCGATAAACGTAAAAACAATTTTTATTTATTTATATTATACCAATATATAAATAATCAACTTTGAAAGGAATATCATGAATTTAAATTGCTTTAATACCAAATATTATTTTAAAATAAATATATTAATATAATTAAAAAATACTTTAAAACGGTTTCATCTTTAAATTATACAAAATAAAATAAAATATAAATATAGTAAATATTAATGAAAGTCGTAGATTTATTTAAAAAAAAAAGACACTTTTGAAACTTATACAATTCTAAATTAAAAAAATAAAATATCTCAAAAAAAAAAAACTTTGATTAATTTTAATTTTCAAAATTAAATTGTTATAGGTATAGATAGAAAATAATTGTGAAAATTAAATATCATTCATTAAAATTAAATCTTGCAAATAAGTAAAAATTTAAAAATGTTAAAAATATTTTTTACACATTTTTTATCTGTAAAATGAAACTATTGGTCAATAAAAAAATCTGAAAATACAAAATAAAAGAACATTAGATAAGAAGAAATCAAAAGTCATTTTCACAACATTAAAAAAAGAGAGAAAACACATGTAAAAAAAAAAAGAGAAAACAGTATTGTACATTTTTAACAATAGTTGATGAAAGATTAAAAATAATTTAAAAATTATTTATATTATGAATTATAAAAGGTTAAACCGAAATTTTAATTCATTTTAGATTTATTTCTAGATAAAAATATTTAAAATTTATACCAGTAATAAAATTAATTTCATTACTAATTTTTTTTCCATACATTAAAATATATTTAAATTAATAAATTGAAGATAAAAAAATAGGTATTAAACCATAATATTCAAAACTACTCTTTCATATATTTGTTTAGAGGAGATAATTAAATTTAAATTTGTATTTCTTAAGATTTTTTTATCATATATCTTAACGTCTAATAAGGAAAAGTCAATTAACATTATTATTTGTATTTGGATTTATTTGTATGTAGCAAATTGATAGATTCATTGTATGCCAAAACTAATTTTAAGGCT
>CANUEY010612983.1:0-10278 GCA_948099555.1 Croton setiger
AGGAAGGGATGTCACAAAAATTTTGATGTCAATTTTCAATTCATGTATTTGCTATTATGTTCCTTGTCAATGAAATAAAGTAGCTTATGTTTTAGCTAGAAATATAAGTGATAATAATATGATTGAGATGATTTGGGTGAAAGATATCCCATTCGAGTTTGCTATTGTAATAACTGATAATGTTTTCTGATTCTATCTAATGAAATCAATTGTTTTTCTCTTAAAAAATAATAAAAATATCAAGCAAACAGAATTTATTAATATGAACGGTGATAAAAAAGTGAAAGGCATTAAATATGAAAAACAATTAATGTTTATCTTAAATATGACATTTTAGCTTAACAAATTAAAAACAAATAACAATCTAGTATGCTGCAGTTGAACCAAAAACTGCAACGCAAACCAAATTGTAAATGAGATTGAATCGTATGGTTCAAGTTTGTGATTTGGGTTCATTTCTGCTCATCCCTATCTATCGTGGTGATGATTTTGGCTTCAACATTGACGGTACTTCTCATTGTTGTTGTCATCTTCTCTATGTAGTTCTGCTGCTTCATCGCCAATGATGGTGATGATTTTTGATGTCAATCAGAACTGTAATTTTTATTTTCTATTTTTTTTAATTTATCAATATAACATAATAATATATTATCAATTAAAATGAACAATATAATAATAAAATATAACTAAGATAAAAATGTAATGTGTCAATAAATTATTGGACCTATAGAATTAAAAGTAGGAATAAAGATTATAGTTTAAAAAATATGAGGGCAAAAGATATAGTAACTTAACTCTAGGAATAAAGATGTAATGTTTTGTAATTTAATTAATCCATATATCGTGTATATAAATTTAAAAATCAGAGGTCATTTAATTTCGTCTAAAAGATAATTTCCATATAATTATTTATAATAATTAATTAATTAAAATCAAATCATACTCTCATAAGAAATATATGGATATAATTAAGAAAAATCAAATCAGATTCTAAAAAAAGATATTTTAATTATTATTAACTAAATACTCTAATAAGAAATTATTTAAATCATATTTTAATAAAAAAATATAATTTTAAATATTAATTAATTAGATTATAATAAAAATAATTAATTTAACTATTTATTAATATCAAAAATAAATTTATGTGTACATTATTATTTATAATAATTAATTAATTAATTCAATTCATTTTAAATTTAAATTATTATTAATTAAATATGAATTATATTTTAATAATAAATATTATATAATTATTCATAATAATCAATTATATTTAAATATTTTAATAAGCAATGCAATTTTAAATATTAATCAATTAAATTATAATAAAAATAATTAATTTATTATTATTAATCAAATCCAAATTATATTTCAATAAAAGTTACTATTTCATTATAAATATAATTAAATGATACTAAATTTTTTATATTTTCAATAATTAATTTTGTATATAATTAATGAATATAATATAATAATATTTTAAAACATTATATAATCAAATAAAAAATACCTAAACCAATAAACACAGAAGAGTGAAAATTGATAATCTAAGTAGCAAGAAAATAATTTATCAAAAGGGCACAACGGTCAGTGTACAAGTTTACCATAAGGTAACTGAAATCCTCATTCCTCAACCGCCAGGGATAATAACGTAATTCAAGGGGCACTAGCTCTCCAACGTACAAGAGGAGAAGTAAAATCTGAATTCCGAAAGTCAAAAAAGAAAAGAGAAAAAAAAAATAAAAATATATTTTATAATAATTTAACTTAATTAAAAAAAAAAAAAACAGAAAAACTCTCAACCTAAAGTAGGGTTTGTATTTCTCTGCCCCCACAGGCCTCACATACTCTCTCTTCCCTTTCTCTTCTCTTCTCTTCTCTTCTCTGTTGTTTGCAGAAGAGAGAGAAACCTAACGAAACCTCCCAATCCCATCATCCCCACCGAACCCTTGTTTCAAAATCAATCTGTTTATCCTTTATTAATTTAGATTTACTATTTTATTTATTTACATATCCCTCTTTCCTTTTATTTTTATATAAGGAAGCTGTTTTCTTCATACAACTTGTTGTGTTATCCTAGCTGAATCTAGGGATTTTTATTTCTTCGGTTCTGTTTTTCTTTTGATTGGACGGCGGTGATTTTATCTGGGTGCGCAAGATCACGTTATGCAGCAGGGTGATCAATCGGTGTTGAGCTTGAGACCTGGTGGTGGTCGAGGAAGCAGACTCTTCAATCCACGCTTGGAGTCCTCCTCTACTAACAATTCATCTTCTTCTTCGATATCGTCTTCGTCTATTGCTTTTGGTGATCTTCCTCTCTTGCGTCCTCATGGCGGTGGTGCTTTAAAGGTTTCTTTATCGTTTTCTCGAGTTTGATTATTTTAAAATCGTTATCTTTTTTGGATCTGGAGCTGTAGTAGCTTGTAGATACTTTTTTTTTGTGATTATATGAAGTGGGTTTTTCTGGTATTGTTAATTGTGAAGCCGCGTTTATTGTGCACAGTGTTTATGAAAATATTGGATCTGGGATTTGATTATATTCATAATTTTGTTACGCATAGCAGCCCCGGATTATCGATTCATGGGTACATGTGTGTTCTGATAGCTGCTATAGTTGCTACACGCTGAGAAACATACAAATTATCTTGTTGGATTGACTGCTTTTGAGGATAATTGTAATTTGTAACTGATTGATTTTGAAAAAGAAGGAATAGATTAAGCTGTTCTTGAATTTTTTTTTTTCTGATTACCGTCGCTTCCATTATATTGGATGTTCATAAATGTATTGGATTGATATAAGTAACTTGAATTTGTTTACTTTTTTTTCCATTTATGAAGTTATAAACCACAAGCTCGTTCAAGGGTCCTAATTCTTGGTGGGCCACTTGATATGTGTACCTGCTGTAAATATGGACCAAAACTAATATATGTAGGCTTTAGGTGGGCCTGTAGTGAGCTTCAGTTTGCCCATAAAGGACCTACTAACATTTAAATTTTATATGGATTTTGCATGGATTCTGGTGGAGGAGCACATCTCACAATATCTTTGTTTAGTTTCGTAATCTATCCCATGTTGTTGGTTGGTGGTTGCATCATTAGTTGTCACTGCTGGAAGGATGGTTTGCCTGTATTTTATTACAAACGTAGATATTGTTATCAGCTTAGCTATATCTAGCATTGTTGTTCCTTAAAATATGTGTAAAATGCTAATTTTATTAGAGTAGGCTGTTTTGCTATCATGACATTAGTTTGATCAGTTTGTTTTGCTGCTAATGAGCTATGGAACTTGTTCTCATTTTGGTTTCCCTTTGGTAGTGTATTTATTTTGAAGCATACTGACTTCCTCATCTGTTTGATTTGTTGTTAGACTGGAGACTCACGGTTTGAGGTTCACGAGCGAGTGCAGTACACAAGAGAGCAATTGCTGCAACTTAGAGAGGTAATTTTTTAAATTATATGATGGATGTGATGAAAGATTGGGGTGGAACTAACTTAGCTGCAACTCAGATAGGTAATTCTTTCAAATATATGATGGGTTTTGATAATGCAACTCAGATAGGTTATTTGTTTAAAGATATGATGGGTTATAATAAAGATTGGTGAGAGTAACTTTGTGTTTTTATAGCTCATTTATCCTGATTTAAACTAGAGGAAACAACATCAAACTCTGCACCATGATAACTTGAACTTATGTCTAATTTAGTATTTTTCTGAGGAATTATATATTTTTGCCTTATATATGTTTCATGTGTTCCCTTGCTGTCTGACTGTGGCCTTTTAATTTTTTCATAGGTTGCTATCATCTCTGATGAGATTCTAAAAATCAAACGGGAAATTGAAGTTGAGCTTTTTGGCGAAGATCAAAGCTGGAGTCGGGCAGAAAGCAATGTACGTTATTCTCCTATTGTGGTTTGGTTCCTTGTTTATGTGTTAGCCTTTTTGTCTGAATGGACTGGATTTGCAAAATTGATGAATTGCTGGTTACATTCCGAATATTGAGTGGTAACAAATCCTGTTATGGCTAGATTTCATGTAACCAAAATTGTTGATTGCTATATGGTGAAATTTTCTGCTTGCATTTAAGTAATTGGGGCTTCTCAAACAATTTTGTTTTTCTTGTACAGCCATCAATTCAGTCCCAGAGTCGTTATTCGGAACCAGACAATCGTGATTGGCGTGGTCGTTCTGCACAATTATCTTCTCCTGGGGAGGAGAGGTCCTGGGATTCTCTTCGAGAAAACAGAGAGCTGGTTGGGCGATATGATAACAGACAGCAGGAAGCAAATCGTCAAGACCAACTCAACTCCCAGTTGGCAAGAGCTCAAATCTCTTCTAATCAATGGGTAACTTATACATTCTATTGGGCATTTATGCTCTTTTACTCATTCTGGCATTTTTTCTTGAAATTGCTATTTTTGTGCCTACAAGTTATATAATATGCTTATAAAATAAATATAATCCTTATTTAATGTAACTATTGCTAAATAGAAAGCACCTTTCTGCGATGTCACTATGAAGGGCTAGAATTTCAGAGCATATCTTTTCTCCTGAAGTTATCCATTTTGTTCTTTTCCCTCTACTAGTTTGGGTCTTGATGTAGTTATATGAACAGCATTCTGTGAATACATTGTGCCATATGTTGAAAGACAAGTAAGCTTAAGTTTAGGCTTGTAGTATGGTTTAATTACATTTTCTAAAGCATAGGATGAAATTTCCTTGTCTAAGCAATTAAATTTTCAAAAGCTGATTAACTCTTGTTTTAAATAGGAGTTATGTGAATATGAGGTCATTGGAGATGAACACTATGAATGATTATATCAAAGTTTGCATTTTTGCTTTTTGTTTCTTTTTCTCTGCCTCCTGTATAGTTATGCTTTTTGGCTCAAATATATCAATATGTTTAAACCCTATTGTGTTTTTTGAATTGCTATATATTTTATGTTGATTGTATTATTGTGGACCTTTGAATTGCTTGTATTATCACTAAAACAACTTTGTTTGAAATTTTCTATCTTTTGGGAATCTCTGATGGCTTTTGTCCCTAAAGCCTGCTTTTCTTTTTAAAATCAGGGTGGTCCTGCTCCAGCTCTAGTCAAGGCTGAGGTGCCATGGTCAGCTAGGAGGGGAAATCTTTCTGATAAGGAACGTGTGTTGAAGAGTGTGAAAGGGTAAGTTACTGCAATTATTTAGATGTTCTTGCTGAATTATTGAGCATGGAATTCCATCAAGTTGCTATTTATTATGTATTTGAAAGTGTCAACTTGTTGTGAGCCATGGCGTTTTGATCCTTTTAAATATTGGATTCATGTGTGCTATCTAGAAAGTACCAAAGGATCCTGCAGGTTTTTGGCATTAATTGTTGCAGGTTACTTATTTAAGGTTTTCATAAAACTTTTGCTATTTGTCTACATGATATGATTTATGATATTTATTCTTCTAAAATGTATATATAGTGTTAGCATTTAACATGTTTGGAACAGTTATTTTTTTTCAGATTTTATGTATAGTTTATGATTTCTGGGTCCTGGAATCTCTTAACCCCTTCACTCTCTTTATGCTTCATAACTTAGCTGAAATAAAAAGGTAGATGTCAAGTCATTAAAATTGAAAGCTTCAAATAAAAAATTTTACCCACCGAATGATGACTAGCATGTAAAGAAACAAGGATGCAAGAGGGGATATAATTGAGTATTATTTTATCTCTTTGTTTTTTTTGTTGCTTCTATTGATGCTTATGTTTCCCATGTTAAGTAATTTTTGTTAGGTTGCACTGTTAGGTATGAGATTGTAGTCTTGCACTTGTAATCACGAGTGTGGCTTTGATATTTGCAATGGTCTTATATCCTCATGGCTTAGTGAGTGCTAAATGGGTTGACTCTTCTGTTCTTGTTATTGGATTTTTGTGCCCTTCCATTCTCTTTTGGTTGATAAGTTCCCTCATGTTTTCTTGATGCCATCTATGTTGCAACTTGTAAGGGTCATTGTTAGATACAATGTTGATTGTACCTAAAACTGTTCTCTCTTTTTCTGCAGTATACTGAACAAGCTTACCCCTGAGAAGTTTGATCTTCTCAAGGGTCAACTTATTGACTCTGGCATTACATCAGCTGATATATTAAAGGTTAATATATATATATATATATATATATTTTTTTTTTTTTTTTAGTTCTTTCAGGTGCACCATAGTTTTCAGATGAACTCATGTTTAACTTGTGGTGCAGGGTGTTATACAGCTTGTGTTTGAGAAAGCTGTTTTGGAACCTACATTCTGTCCCATGTATGCTCAACTATGCTCTGATCTTAATGAGAAGCTACCACCTTTCCCATCAGATGAACCAGGCGGGAAAGAGATCACATTCAAACGAGTTCTCTTGAATAACTGCCAGGAGGCTTTTGAAGGTGCTGATAAATTGAGGGAGGAAGTTAGGCAGATGACATCTCCTGAGCAAGAGCTTGAACGTAGGGACAAGGAAAGATTGGTCAAGCTTCGCACCCTTGGAAATATCAGACTGATTGGGGAACTTCTGAAGCAGAAAATGGTTCCTGAGAAAATTGTTCATCACATTGTTAAGGTTAAATTAGAAACTTAATTGTTTAGACTTCCAGATGAATGGATGAGGTGGTTGTGTTTTTCTTATGTAATTCCTTTGATATTTACTATGTATACAGGAGCTTTTGGGACCTGATGACAAAGTCTGTCCTGCTGAGGAAAATGTAGAGGCCATATGTCAATTCTTTAACACTATTGGGAAGCAGCTTGATGAGAGTCCAAAATCGCAACGGATAAATGATATATACTTTAGTCGCCTGAAGGATTTGGCATCAAATCCTCACCTGGCTCCTAGATTGAGATTCATGGTTCGAGATGTTCTTGATCTGCGGTCAAATAACTGGGTTCCTAGACGTGAAGAGGTATGCTTCAAGGACATAGGTTTTTTATTTCGTGGTTGAATGCCAATTGTTGCTGTATTGATTCTCTTATTGTTGCAGGTCAAAGCTAAAACCATTACTGAAATACATTCTGAGGCAGAAAAGAATCTTGGATTGCGGCCAGGTGCTGCTGCGAGTATCAGAAATAGTCGTGGGGTTGCATCTCCTGGGCCCGGTGTGACTGGCCCTGGGGGCTTTCCCATTAACAGACCCGGCACTGGTGGTATGATGCCAGGGATGCCAGGTACTAGAAGGATGCCTGGGATGCCCGGAATTGATAATGACAATTGGGAGGTCCCAAGGGCCCGATCAATGCCAAGGGGAGATGGAGCAACTATGCAGCCTTCAGGACGTGTCCCATCACCTGTGTATAACAAGTCATCATCATCATCAGTTACCAGTAGGATGTTACCTCAGGGAAGTGGTGGCTTTATTGGTGGAAAGAGCAGTGCCTTATTACAGGGAGCTACTGGTGCTTCTCCACGCCCTTACAGTGTGGGTTTGGGTGCAGAGCCTGCTCCTCAAGCTCCTTCACAAAGTAAAACTCCCTATACTCCTCCAGCTGTAGAGAAACCAGTGGCTCCAGCTGCTAGCATAAATCCTGATGAACTCCATAGGAAAACAGTTTCAATTTTAAAGGAATATTTCAGTATCCGGCTTCTGGATGAAGCATTGCAGTGTGTGGAGGAACTTAAGTCCCCAACTTATCACGCTGAGATTGTCAAGGAAGCAATCTCCCTTGGCTTGGAGGAAAACCCACCCTCTGTCGTTGAGCTGGTTGCCAAACTTTTGGAATATTTATTTGCAAAGAAGGTTATAACAGCTACAGACATTGGAACTGGGTGCTTGCTGTATGGTGCAATGTTGGATGATATTGCCATCGACCTTCCAAAAGCTCCTAATAATTTTGGTGAGATAATGGGAAAACTTGTTTTGGCTGAAGGATTGGACTTCAAAGTGGTAAGGGAGGTCCTTAAGAAGATGGATTCTGAAAATGGGTACCAGAAACCTGTTCTTGATGCAGCTATAAGGACCATTAGCGAGAGTGCAAGTGGGCAAGGTGTATTGGATTCACAGGCATCAGAAATTGAGGCTTGCCAAAGCTTGATTTAGTAGACGCAGCGGCAATCAATGCACGAGTGCTTAACTGTATAACATCAATTTTTTGTGCTTTGTTTTGCATTATAAGGCCCTGTCCCAAAACTTTTGAGGTGAGCAACATGTACTATGTGATAAGGTGGAGCTGCCAAGAACAGGTTATGTTTCTTTTTGGTCATTTGAGTCTGATATATTTTTTCCAGGTCTTAGCTTGTGTGTTATTGAGCAAAGTTGTGTCATGGATTTTGTTCTTGAAGCTGAGGCTAAATTATGAGCCTAATAGCTTGGGAAGAGTTGCCCTTTCTAAGGGATCCAGTTGTCTTTTATTTGATTAGTTTTGATCTTCCATCTTCTTGACCTTTTGAGTAATTTAGTTTATTGTTTAAACTGCCAAGTTCATAAATCGTAATATTTTACCTTTGCGCAAGTATAAGATCCATTTTATTTGTTATGGGACTTGTATATGTAATTTTCTTGTGCTATGTTAGACGGCCTTTATCTTAATCGGATCAACACTGGTTATTTTACGACATTTGGGAGAACTGATGATGCTGCATCAGTATTTGTTTTATCAGTCGAAAATACATTGAGCCTTGTTGCTAACGGGTTCAAGAAAGATGGTTTTTGTTTTTCTGAGAAAATAGATGGTCGTAGTTTGCTTATGATCTGATCTATGTTTGCGATGATGGTTTGCATAACTATTAACATAGTTGGCATTGTGGATTAGGGATGATAACGGAATAGGTTTTTGTGGTCATATCACTATCGGTAATGTTCTAATGGCTAAATAACCAGTAGGGTAATATTCTAATACTAGTATTCTAATAGTTATGGAATTATTAATAACCGTTTAAAATTTAACCAACCATTAAAATATATATAAAATTTTTTAAAAATTATTTTATTTTGCTATATAATTTTATAATTTATAGTTTAAAATAAACTTAATGATATGTAAGATTTTATTCATTGTTCTAAATTTATTTGGTTTATAAACTAATGTAATTTATAAGATTTTTTATTTTAAGAATTTTAATAGCAATATTTGAGAAAGTTTTTTTAATAACTTTAAATATTCGTAGTTAATATATAAGGGAGCGGTTTGAAAGCAATTTTTAAAATTTTCACGGTTATAGAACAGTTATGCAAATAACATTAACGGATACGATGTATTAACTAGCTCTTATTTCAATAAATAATTATATCACGTTAAAACACATGCATCGAGAGAGAAAAAAAACTAAGGAAAGAACTAAGAGAAAGGTCCTAATTGGCAAGAGAGGCAAGTTTTCAATGTTTTGGTTCAAATTTTACAATATTTCTCTAATTCTACCCTTATTTTCAAAGAAAAAAAAAAACAATTTATACTGCTCAATTTTCGAAGAAACCCCTAATTTATTTTTCACTTTATAAAGATAATAAAGCACTTTTTCTGAATTTTTTTCTCTTGTTTTAGTATTGTATTAGTAATATGAAAGTAGTGTTAAAATAAAGAAGATTTAAGAAAAGAAAAGAAAAGAAGAAATATGAGAGGAAAACTTGAAATAATATGGCTATTTATAAAACTGAAATGCAAAATAAATTGACAAAAATGATGTGAACAAACAAATCAAATAAAGTATCTCAAATAAATACAGATTTATTTGACCAAAACAAAGACTAATAATTCATTCCTCCCTTAAACTGGATGCTTTAAGCTCAGTATATCTGATCCTTTTGACCATATACCAAAAAGCTTGCAACTTTAAAAAGACATCAAATATTAGAGCTTTTGTCATCATATCAACCAATTCAACAGCACCAGCTTAGTAAGCTCTGGCAAAAAATTGAAATCGGACATCTACACGTTTACTTCGTCCATGCATCACTGGAGACAAAACTATTGTCACAGCGAATAATAACTGATTTTTCTTGCTTAGGATCCAGCTTTTTCAATATTCTTTTCAACCATAAAGCTCGGCATGCACATGAAGCAGCTGAAATAAATTCCGCCTCTATAGTAAATAGACTTACTGTAACACCTCATTCTAACAACCTATGTTATAAAACCGGCCATTTTTTTTGACATATGTTGGGTGACATGATTCCCTACTTATCACATGATTACATACATATATATATATATATATATATATATATATATATATATATATATATATATATATATATATATATATATATATATATATATAAAAAAAAAAAAGAAAGAGACACAGAATTATACAAACACAAAAGAGTATAAAAATC
>CANUEY010613011.1:0-10614 GCA_948099555.1 Croton setiger
TGTTATTGCCAATTATGTTATATAGTGATATAAAGACTAGAATTGAGATCTGAACACCCTTGAGGTATGATTTATTATTATACGATTTTTGATATATTATTTGGACCGGTACTCAAGCCCGGTCAATTGGTTATATGAATTTCTATGTTTGTGGTTCCTGAGTCGGTACTGAAATCCGGCCAGTTGAGTTATATGATCTGGATTAAATGATATATGTTATATTATGCTAATGTTACCAGTACTGAAATCTAGTTATGTGTTTAAATGATTATATGATTTGAGTGAAATGATTTCCACATTATTGTTACCGATAATGAAATCCGTTTATATGTTATTATAAGTATGAGATTATATAAGCATGATGATATGATATATATGATTTTGAAGCATATGTTCACAGAACTTAAATAAGGCGGTTGTGATTATCGTTACCAATGTTGCAGATTTTACGTTTGAGAAACTACGGTTTCCTCTATGATTTGATGGAGATACTGCATATTAAAGGTTGATCTGCGGATCCCTTTATGATCGACGATGTATTCCGGTCTTACAGGTTTGCTGGCCAGCTATGGTTACTGATATGCCGTGAAATTCCTGGGGTAACATATGGTCGATAAATCACAACCAATGAATAAGAAATGACATATCATCATGCAATTAATATTATAGCTTATTAATAAATGATATATGTGATCTGAAAATGATTGATATTGATATGTTTGATAAATTGCCTTATTTGTTATATATGTTCTGTTTAGCACTTCCTAAATTTTGCGACTCATACAAAACGCATATTTTTGTTTTCAGGTTTGCTGTTTGAGTGATGTACTGAGGCTTCATTGGTCTATTGCTCAGGTCGGTACAGTTGAAGCCTAGGCCTCTCTCCCTCTCGTCACATCATTTGTACCAGCTGCATATAGAATTTTGTTTAATGCTATTCCTGTATAGTATTACTTTTATAGTTTGGCACGTATATATATATGTTTATTAAGTTTGGAATAATAAGACATAATGACATGTAAATAAATAATAGTAATTTTGTATGTTTAATATCTGATGTATGTTTGATAATTGGGAAATGTATGTTATATGTTGGGTTATAATGTTGTGATATAGTTTAACGTGATAATTAAATGGTGATATAAGTTTATAAAAAAAAAAATATGACATGTTTTATAACGTAAGGCATAAGAGAGGATGTTACACGATGCACCTATAATGCATAACATAGCAATGATGTTCAAATAACCAAATCAGAAATCCATATATGCTATGATGCATGATTTTATAATTAATCTCTGAGTTAACTTCGTTTAAATTAAATCCGTATATTTTCCATAATTAAAATCCTTTCATAACATACTAAACATTTTTATTAATCTCAATATATCATACAATAATTATAATTAATAATAATTATAATTATTAAAACCAAAACCATATTTAAATAAACCAAACAAATAATTAAAACCAATTTCATACTTAAATTCTTTAACAAAACATTTAAATCTTAAATTTCAGCCTCAAAACGATCTTAAAATAAATTTTTGACGTAAAAAACGTATTCAGGACGTCGAAATTAGTTTGGAAGAGCTAAAATATAATTTATAAAAGTTTTTGGGTCAAAAGTGCAAATAAATAAAATTAAGGGACAAAAAAGTAATTATCCAAAATCACAAAATCTGCCCAAGAGGGCTAATTTGCAAGGCTACAGGAACTACAGGGGTCAATTTGCAATTATCAAAACTTAAATCAATTGGACTAAATTTAAAACAAACATAAATTCATTCTGGAGGGCTAAATTGCAATAACATTTAAGGTTCAGGGAGTCAAAACAAGAATTACCAAAATCCAGGCACCAGAAATGCAATTTCCCTCAAAACGCACGGCCCTGTGCCGTTTAGCCCGCACGCCTCGCAGGGATCAAAACGCAGAAACTGAGTGCATTTTGATCTCTCTCGCAGCCACTCGCCCGCGAGCCTACCAGAACCCCAAAACGCACGCCTCCCGTGCCGTTTTGGACCGTCTTCTTCACCTTCGACAGAAGCTGTTTTCCAACAGCTCCTCTGTTTTCCCAATAGCTTTTTCCAACCAAAATCAACTTCCCCAACCAATTTCCCGACAAAAACTCGACGTGAATCTCTAGCCTAACCTTCCTACAATCCTTCCCAAACGATTAGAGCAACTCATGCACACTATTTTTCCCTCTCTTTCTCTTTTTTCCCACTTTTTTTCGATTATCTCTATTTCACAAACCCTACTGTTTTCTTACTTTTCCGGCCAACCCAACGTCCCTCTCTTCTATCTAATCACTTTCTCACCTTCCCATGACAGTAAGGAACACAACCAAGTAATTTTTCTAGCTTCCCTTTCTCTTTTCTTTTCTGTTTTCTTTCTTTCTCTTTCTCTCTCGTTTTCTTTCTTATTTCTGGTTTCTTTTCTTTCCTTCTATTCTCTACCTTATCTCACGTTTTTAGCCCCTTTTCTAGCACCTACTTCAGCTACTACAAACCCCAGAACACTCACTTTACACCTCCACCTTATTCTTTTAGCTAAAACCAAAATTATCCCATGTAAACCTAGGTTTAGGTTATCTTAATTAACCCACTTTCTTTCCGTTCTTAAATCTGCCAAATTCCACTCCCAAATCTGGATTTCAGTAACATTTTAAGGTTAAAACAATTAAAGTAACATGTGGGTGAAGTTTCGTAAAAATCGAAATCTGAAAATTTGTCGTGGTTCAGTCGGTGCCCTAAACCGACTCCGAAGCTCGATGATTTTTATGGAACCAAAACCGTACGATGTCGTTACAAAATTAGGGTTCCAAAACTCTTCAAAAAATATTCGTAAACATATCAAAATCATTTGGTTCAGATTTTACGTGATTTCGGTATTTTTCAATCGCGGGGGTCCGAAAACCCTAATTAGCTCCGTTTGTGTCTTTCGACGGCAAACGAGGCTAAAACATAACTTATTTTTCTTATCCAAATCATATATTATCATATTCAAATCACATAATCCATAATTAACTTGATTATCAAATTAAATCATGATGCATTTTAATGAAAATGCACGTAATGCATGAAAATGACATCGGAACGACATATGGTCAGGGTTGGGATGTCACATATCAACCACGTATACCTCCACTTATTTATGAATCATGTCATGAAAGATGGTAGTAGCCATCCTTTGGTAGGTTGCCCCGGCATTCTTCAACCCAAAAGGCATGACCCTATAGCAGTAGGTATTCCATTCTATGATAAAAGCTGTATTTTCTTTGTCTGGAGGATACATCATTATCTGGTTGTACCCTACAGCGTGTAACGTCCTCTGTTATACGTTACGTCATAAAACATGTCATATATATATATATATATATATATATATATATATATATATATATATATAGCACATTTTAATTCTCACATTAACCTAAGCCAAAATAAGCATATAATCAAGACATAAACCAAATATCAAACATAACATATTACAATTCCTTATTTACATACCAATGGCCTGTTTATCCCAAAACTCTATTAACATAACATATAACCCATATATATACATGCCAAACCATATCATTATGCTATACAAACATAGCATAAAGCAAAATCTATATGCAGCAGATACAAATGTCGTGGTGTGAGGGAGAGAGGCCTAAGCTTCAGCTGTACCGACCTGTGCATAGACCAGTGAAGTCTCAGTACTTCACTCAAACATCAGACCTGAAAACACATGGTGTGATTTGTGTGAGTCACAAACTCAGCAAGTGCTAAACATAGCAATATCATATAACAAATATGGCAATTTATTAAAGACATATTAACACTGTTCAATATCAAGTCATATATAACATATATATTAAAATCATATCTTAAAATGCATAATGACATGTCATTCCTTTTTCTTTAGTTGTGATTTATGGACCAAGTGTTGCCCCGGGAATTTCACGGGATAACAGTAACCATAGTTGGTCAGCAAACCTGTAAGACCGGAATATATCGTTGGTCAAAAAAGGGATCCGCAGATCAACCTTTAATATGCAGTATACACAAAATCATTCTGCATTGTATAGGACCCGTAGGTCTTTTTATAACATATAAGACTAGTAGGCTTTTCCATCAAATCATAGAGGAAACCGTAGTTTCTCAAACGTGAAATCTGTAAACACTGGCAACAATAATCACAACAGCCATATTTAAGTTCTGTGAACATGTACTTGTAAATCATACTTGTCATATTGTCATGCTTTATGTAATTATATAACCGGGTTTCATTACCGGTAAATATCAATATATATATCACATAATCCAGATCACATAACTCAACTGATCGGATTTCAGTACTGACTCAGGAATCATAAACATAGCAATTCATATATCACATATATCCAATTGATCGGGCTTTAGTACCGGTCCAAACAATTTGTCCAAAAGTATATAACAGCAGTTCATACCTCATAGGTGATCAGATCTCAATTCCAGTCTATACAGCTCAATATATCATGATTGGCAATATCACAAAGTTCATATCAAACACATATAAGTAAGTGGTTTTAGCACTTACCTCACTGCTGTGAACTCGGGTGGCCCTCAGGTTCCTTACCCCGCGCCGCTCGAGAACTCGATGCGCCTATAATGCATAACATAGCAATGATGCTCAAATAACCAAATCAGAAATCCATATATGCTATGATGCATGATTTCATATTTATTTTTTGAGTTATCTCTGTTTAAAATTAATTCCATATCTTTCCATAATGAAATTTATTTCATAACATAATAACATTTTTATAAATTTCAATTTATCATATAATAATTATAATTAAGAATAATTATAATTATTAAAACCAAAACTATATTTAGATAAACCAAACAAATAATTAAAACCAATTTCATAGTTAAATTCTTTAACCAAACATTTAAATCTTGATTTTTAGCCTCAAAACAATCTCAAAATAAACTTCTGACATCAAAAACGGATTCAGGACGTCGAAATTAGGCTGGAAGGGCTAAAACATAATTTATAAAAAGTTTCCGTGTCAAAAGTGCAATTATTAAAAATTGAGGGACCAAAATGCAATTATCCAAAAATATCAAATCTGCCCAGAAGGGCCATTTTTCAGAGTTTCATTAGCTACAGGGTTCAAATTGCAATTTCCATAATTAAATTCTGTTGGACTAAATTGAAAACATGTGAAACTTCAATCTGCTGGATTAAATTGCAAAAACATATAAAGTTCAGTGGGTCAAAACAAGGTTTACCGAAATCCAGGCTCCAGAACAACTATTTTCCTCAAAACGCACAGCCCTGTGCCGTTTCACTCGCGCGCCCCGAAGAGATCAAAATGCAGAAACAACGTGTTTTTTTGGCTCCCTCGCAGCAGCTCACCCGCGCGCCCGCGCCTGGTCCCAAAACGCATGCCTAAATTCACTTCTTAATCTGGATTTCAGTAAGATTTTATGGTCAAAATAATTAATATAACATATGGATGAAGTTTCGTAAAAATCGGAATCCAAAAACGAGTCGTCATTCGGTCGGTGCCCTTAACCGGCTCCGAAACTCGATGTTTTTTGCGGAACCGAAACCGTACGACGTCGTCACAAAATTAGGGTTCCAAAACTCTTTACAACATATTCATAAACATGTCATAACATATCAAAGTCATATGGTTCATATTTTACACGATTTTGGCATTTTGCGATCGCGCAGGTCCGAAAACCCTATTTAGCTCCGTTTGTGTCTTTTGACGGCAAGCGAGCCTAAAACATAACTTGTTTTCTTATTCAAATCATAATTCATCATGTTCAAATCATATAATCCATAATTAACTTGTTTATCAAATTAAATCATAATGCATTTTAATGAAAATGCACAAAAATGCATGAAATGACGTCGGAACGACGTAGGGTTTAGGGTTGGAATGTCACAACTCTCCCTTCCTTAAGAATTTTGTCCTCAAAATTCCATACCTGTACTCTCAAACAGCTGTGGATACTTCTCTCGCATCCGAGCTTCTATTTCCCAAGTGGCTTCGCCCTGAGAATGATGATTCAAAGTACTTTAACCAAAGGAATGTCTTTGTTTCGAAGCTATTGAACCCCAAATTCCAAAATTTCCAATGGTTCTTTTGTGTAACTCAAATTCTCAGCCACATCAAATTTTTGCTCGTTAGTCACATGAGTAGGATCTGATCTGTATCTTCTAAGCATGCTCACATGAAAAACATTATGTATCTGTGCCAAGTCCGAAGGTAAAGCTAACATGTAAGCCAATGGACCAACTTTCTCTGTAATCTCATATCGACCGATGTACCGCAGTCATAGTTTTCCTTTCTTCCCAAATTGGATAATGCCTTTCCAAAGCGAAACACGAAGGAAAACCTTATCCCCGACACTATATTCCATCTCTCTGCGATGTTGATCCGAATAGCTATTCTGTCTATCCTGTGCAGCCTTTAGCTTTGCCTTAACAATGCCAATCTTGTCCACTGTTTCCTGAACTAGCTCTGGAACTTCCAACGCTCTTAGCCCCTCTTCGTCCCAACAAATAGGACTTCTGCACTTCCTGCCATAGAGTGCCTTGTAAGGAGCCATACCAATACTGCTATGAAACTGGTTGTTGTAGGCAAATTCCATCAAACTGAGGTAGTTATCCCAAGAACCTTGGAATTCAATCACACAAGCCCTCAACATATCCTCAAGTGTCTGTATAGTCCTCTCAAACTGTTCGTCAGTCTGAGGATGAAAAGCAGTACTGAAGTGCAACTTCGTGCCCAAAGCTGTCTGTAAACTTTGCCAAAACCTTGAAATAAATTGTGGATCTCTGTCAGACACAATGGATAAAGGTGCTCCATGTAGTCTGACCACCTTGTTCAAGTACTCAACAGTCAGCTGATCCAATGAAATGCCCCACCGGATCGGAATAAAATGAGTTGACTTCGTAAGTCGATCCATAATTACCCAAAAAACATCATGCTTCCGCTGCGTCTTTGGCAAAGCTCTGACAAAATCCATCGTGATTCTCTCCCATTTCCAGACATGTATAGGTAAAGGCTATAATTTACCTGCTGGAGCCTGGTGCTCAGCCTTGATCTGCTGAAAAATCAGGCATTTGGCTACAAACTCAGCCACATCCTTCTTCATTCTAGGCCACCAATAATGAGTCTTTACTGATTTATACATCTTTGTCGCACCCGGATGCATGGTATAAACTGTATTATGTGCCTTATCCAAGATCTCATTCCGTCGCCCGTCCACATCAGGAACACATAATCGGTGGTTTAGCATAAGCACACCGTTATTCAAGGTAAATAAAGTTACCTCGCCCAGCTTAACTAGAGTCAATAAGGCTCAAAAGCTGCGGATCTCGGGTTTGATTAAGTTGTATCTTCTCTCTCAACATAGGTCTGACTTTACAAGTAGCTAACAAAACACTGTTAGAATCTTCATCCAGACCTATATTCAATCTCTTCAACTCATTCACAGGTAGTAAAGAAGATACCTGTGAATAAGCTGAGGTACCGTCTCCCTTCCGGCTAAGGGCGTCGGCTACAACATTAGCCTTTCCTGGATGGTACTCAATGGTATAGTCGTAGTTCTTCAGCAACTCAATCCACCGTCTCTGTCTGGAGTTCAATTCTTTCTATCTCATCAAGTACTTCATACTCTGGTGATCGGTGAAGATCTGGAAAGTCTCTCCATATAGGTAATGTCTCAAGATTTTCAAAGTGAAAATCACTGCGGCTAGCTCGAGATCGTGAACTGGATATGACTTTTCATGCGTTCTCAGTTGTCGTAAAGCATAAGCAATGACATTACCTCGTTGCATCAAAACACAGCCCAATCCTTGAAGTGAAGCATCACTATAAATCACAAAACTGCCCGTACCTGAAAGAATAGTCAACACTTGAGTTGTCGTTAATTTTTCCTTCAGCTGATCAAAACTATACTGACAAGCCTCTAACCAAACAAAAGGTACGTCTTTCCGAAGCAACTTGGTCAAAGGTGCTGTTATCAAAGAGAAACCCTCGATAAACCGGCGATAGTAACCGGCCATACCGAGAAAACTCCTGATGTCTGTAATACTCCACGGTTGCGGCCAATTCTATACTGCTTCAACCTTTCTGGAATCAACTTCAAAACCATCCATAGATATCACATGTCCCCAGAAACATCACATGATCAAGCCAAAATTCACATTTGCTAAACTTGGAATATAACTGCCTCTCTCGAAGAATTTGTAAAACCGTCCTCAGATGTCTCTCATGCTCCAAGGAATTCTCCGAATAAATCAAGATATCATCGATGAACACAATAAAAAACTGGTCAAGAAATGGCTGGAATATCTTGTTCATCAATGCCATAAACACAACTGGAGCGTTCGTCAATCCGAATGGCATTACTAAGAACTCGTAATGACCATACCGAGTCCGAAAAGCTGCCTTTGGAATATCTTCTGTAGCTATCTTCAATTGGTGATAGCCTGATCTCAAATCAATCTTGGAGAAAACCTTGGCTCCCTGAAGCTGATCAAACAAGTCATCCACTCTAGGCAATGGATACTTGTTCTTAACTGTCACCTGATTCAGCCTGCGGTAATCTATACATAGCCTCATGGTTCCATCCTTCTTTTTCACAAATAGCACTGGTGCACCCCAAGGGGATACACTGGGTCTGATGAAACCTCTGTCAAGCAACTCCTGCAGTTGCTTCTTCAGCTCCTGTAGCTCTAGAGGCGCAATTCTGTAAGGCATAACAGAAATAGGAGCCGTACCTGGAACTACCTCTATAGACATATCCACTTCTTTATTTGGCGGCAAATTAGGCAAATCCTCTGGGAAGACATTCGGGAACTCTCTGACAACTGGGATGTCCTCCACACTACTGTTCTGCTCTCTCATGTCGATGACATGTGCTAAATAGGACTCACAGCCTCTCTGAATCAAACTGAAAGCTGTCATCGCAGAAATCAAACATCTCGGCACTGCTTGCCATTCACCACAAAAAACAACCCGTGTCAACCCGGGTGGCTCAAAAGTAACCTCTTTGGCGTAGCAGTCGACCTTAGCTCGATGCCGTGCCAGCCAATCCATACCCAGTATGATATCAAAATCATGAAAGGGTAGCAAAATCAAACCTGTTGGTAAATTCTGGTCCCCAATATAGATCTCACAATTCGAGTATAAGTGTTTAACTCTCACAATCTCCCCCAAAGGTGTATCTACAGTAAGATCATAATCTAGGTGTTTGGGCTCTCTCTGTGTTTGGGTGGATATGCGAGATGATATGAATGAATGTGACGACCCAGGGTCTACCAATGCATAAGCAATAAAATCAGGTTTAATAAAAGAAAGCATATACCCGAGCCTGAGCTGGAACCTGTGAAGTCATATGTTGAACACTACCTCTGCCAAAACCGGCTCCTGACTGAGAGGTCAGTCCTCTACTGCCTTTGCTATAACCCGACCCGGCCCCACTAGCATGGGGAATCTACACCGAAGCCACAAATGGTGCTCGACCTAACTCTCATCGTTTAGGACATTCATTAAGGAAATGTCCCTGCTCGCCAAACATATAGCAAGCGCCAGTATAACACCGGCATTCACCCTAGTGGTGTCTGCCACAAAAAGTGCACTGTGGTCTCGACTGGCTCTAGCCTCCACTTGTGCTGCCCTGATAAGAGAACCCACCTCTCTGTGGCCCAGTCTGAGAACCCCTCTGAAAGCTCTATGCTCTTTGAAAAGGACACCTTCGGGAACCACCCGCGTCTTGAGCCTGAACATCTCTCTCTCTTCCGCACTGGAGGTCTCTCCGTCCGAAGCCTCTCTATTCGGATGGCTGCAGCTCGTTGATTTGTAGAACTCTTCGGATCACCAGGTGTGATCTTTGTCCGGATGTCATATCTTAAACCTTCCTCAAAACGGTGGCACTTATCTCTCTCAGTGGCCACCAAAAAGTTTGCATACTGTGACAGCTGAGTGAATCTCTCCTCATAATTCGCCACTGTCATGTCCCCCTACGAAACGTTGAGGAATTCCATCTACTTCTGATCTCTGTATACCTCTAGGGTATACTTCTTTTTAAACTCGAACAGGAAGTCATCCCACGTCAACACTGGTGGTCTAACTCTGGAGTTCGACACTGTCTTCCACCAGCTATAAGCGTTACCCTGCAAAAGTGAAACGCTGTAATCGTACCTCTCCTCGGAGGTATTGTCCATCATTTCAAACACGCGATCCATCTGCTCTAACAATAGCTCAGCCTCAGCTGGATTTGTCGTACCATAGAAGTCCACTGCACCTAACTTCCATAGCTATTTGAAATTTCTCTTTCTTTCAGTAGGTGTGTGACCAGGGTCAGATGCATGGGGTTCAAAAGAACCCTCAACAGACAATGCAGGGTCAGCTGAACCCTCTCCCCTCTGTGAATCATGTGCATGCTACATGATCCTATATAAATGTCATATGTCAAAACAATGCACATGAATGAATTCACATATAATGCAGACAACTAGGCCTTATGGGGCCGTAGACCAGCTCTGATACCACTAAATGTAACATCCTCTCTTATACCATACATCATGAAACATGTCACACACACACATATATAT